>JARUHE010334834.1:0-10721 GCA_031471125.1 Archaeomysis grebnitzkii | reverse complement strand
TTTGTGATTCAATCCACTTTTTTTTGTGATTTAATCCAGTTTTTCTTGATTCAATCCACTTTTTTTGTGATTCAATCAACTTTTTCTTGATTCAATCCACTTTTTTTGTGATTCAATCCACTTTTTTTTGTGATTCAATCCACTTTTTTTGTGATTCAATCAACTTTTTCTTGATTCAATCCACTTTTTTTGTGATTTAATCCACTTTTTTTGTGATTCAACCAATTTTTTCTTGATTCAATCAAAATCTTATAACATTGTGTCAATATGATTGAATCAAGCAAATGATTACACTAAAAAGAGTGAGTAACCTCACCAATTCATCACTAAACTGTAGGCCTACAGTAATTATCCCAATGAGAAGATACAGAATTGTTAATATTATAGAGTATCTTTTTATATATTTTTTATATTTATTCAAGATTACAGAGTATCTATTTATATATTTTTTTACATAAAATACAATACAAGAATTCTTGAGTTTTGGCAAATGTGTTAGATTTCAATAAGGCCAATACTTTTGGGGTTCATATAGTCCACTCCAGTAGTAATTCCTATGGAACATGTGGCAAAAATATCTCCAATAGTAATTCCGATGGAGAATGTGGTAAACATATCTCCAATAGTAATTCCGATGGAGCATGTGGTAAACATAGCTCTAAAGCATTGCCCTGACTTAACTGTAAAGTTAAGAATGCCTGCCTGAATAAAAGCAATGAAAAATATCTGACTTATGGAAGTTGGTCATAACCTAGCATGGCTACAAAAGGTTGGAAAAGAAAAGTAAAAGTTCACAATATAGTAAAATCAAAAGAGTAAATCAGTAAAGACCATCAAAATAAAGAAAACATTGATCAAATCTTATAAATACTGTCTCAAGTAGTGATGCATTTAAACAAAAGAAAATTATTTAAAGTTGTAAAATGCACCCTAGGGGCATTCAGCATAACTGTGCCTTGGAGCTTAGTTTACCGGACAATAAAAACTTACCAGCTTGCTGCTCAATCTGTGCCTTTTGTTGATCTATTTGCTGAATTTGAGTTGTGGCATGTTGTACAAAAGCATTGTGTTGTTGTTGGTACCCCTGATAAAAAATACAGTTTTTGTTAATGTTATTGGTATCCCTGATAATAAATACAGTTTTAATTAATTTCGTTGGTACCTGATAGAAATACATTTTTAATCAGATGTTCTTCATCAATGATAATGTTCACCATTTTATATTATGAAAGACATATAATTGTGTAAGGCTGGTTAGGTGATCCCTTAAAGCAGGGCTGAGAAAACTTTAAGAGTGCTGATAGACATACAAATATTTTCAACCCGAGTTATTGGGACATATTATTTTAGAATAGGTCAGTAAAAACTATTTATAGACTGCGAGTCATTTTAGTAAGTCATTCTCCTCGCATTTTAGTAAGTCATTCTACTCACATTTTAGTTAGTCATTTTCCTCACATTTTAGCTAGTCATTCTCCTCGCATTTTAATAAGTCATTCTACTTAAATTATAGAAAAAAAATTAATCTTAGATTTTACTAGACATTTGTGCATACAATGAAATAAAATTGAGGCAGCGATTGCACCAATTCCCCCAACTCTGCTTTATTTTTGCGTCCTCTTCAACACAAAAATTAGTCCAAAGTGGCTTTTTCAGCAATAAAAACTTAAAAACGATCAAAACCGAATGTACTCTCTAAAATGAAATTTTTTTTACCACCCTGTCGTTTAGAATAGAGATGCTTACCTCAAATGTCGAATCTAGGTGCGTGTTAATCGTCGCAACGACTTGCGGAAATTGGGCAATGAGATCTTTCTCAAACTCCCTCCACGACTGCGCAGGGATGCGCAGCTGATCCACGATGATAGGCTCCAGCTTAATCTTTGATTCCCAAAGTGACAGAAGCTGCAAAAAAATTGTTTAATGGTTATGATAATAATTATTATGATTTTATAACAATAATTTATATAATTATTATTATTATTGATTAATTATTAAAGAGCTAAGCAATACACTGTGCAAAAGAACGTTCACTGTAGTAAATTTGTGATAGAAACGACCAAATCTTTAGACAATTCAAACGAAAAGTCTAATTATTTGGCATTCTTCAAGGGTGAGTTTTTAGAAAACCAAACTGCTTTTTCAATCAATCACAAAAACAGAAAAAAAAATCATGGGGGAAAAAACGGGATCAAACTAATATAAATAAAAACTAGTAATACAAAATCGAACAGTTCCCAATTCGCGCAACCATTCAGTAACTTTAAAAAAAAATTTCATAAATATTTTTTATGTCCCTATATCAGAAATGATGTTACAAAGTAAAACATCTTTCAATCAAAAATTCACCTAGAGACTATTTACATATACTTTATTTCCAATCCATTGGTGCATAAATAAAACCAAAATATGAAAAAAAGTAAGATAATAAGTAATAAAATTAAATAAATATATATATTAAACTAATAATCAAACCAATATGAAATGATAATTTAAAAGTATAGATGATAAAAAAGCATTGGTGGAATTTGGCACCCACCCAGGCCCTGATGCTTAATTTATTTCTTCTGTCCCTCCTCTTCAACTTCTTCTTTTCTGTCCACCCTCTAAATCTGTCCTTGTTTTCATACAACGCTATTTGCCTCTGCAGCTAATGTGCTGGTCAACGGCCTTGGTCACGTTGAAACACCGCTTCCCGTACGATCAGCGAAGTTAATTAACGTTGGGTCTGGTTAGTACTTGGATGGGTGACCGTCTGGCAACACCAGATGCTGTTGGCAACCGGCGGTGAATGTGCATTGCACCCATAGCCTGGTCCATTGGGACCGAATAAAAAAAAATGCAATAGAATAATTAAAAAAGATTAAATATATTGAAGAATTAAGAAACTCAAACATCTTTATTAAAGTCTAAGAAAATTTTGTGAATTTCAAATTTTTTATACAATTGTAAAAATATTTCTTCCAAATTTTGCCTTACATCTTAGGTAAGCTCTGTTATTTAAATGTGGGTTACCTCACTTTTGCTATTATCGATCCATATAACAATAGCACAAGTGAGGTAAGCTTTATGTTATTTGATTGTGGGTTACTTCACTAGTGCTATTGTTGATCCAATTATTATATGAATCAACAATAGCACAAGTGAGGTAAACTCTGTTGTTTAAATGTGGGGTTACCTCATTTGTGCTATTGGAAGCCTATTGTCAATCCATATAAAGCAACAAACCTCTATTTCACTCTCTTGGAAATCTGAGCACTATTCAATGAATATTCTTGAAATATGTGTACCCTAAAGATATGCAACCAATATATGGTGCTTCCTTCAAGCCAGGATAAGCTTAGCATATGAGAATTTAAGGGAATACAGCCACATTCCAATTTCCAATGAATAGCTTGAAAGGAGTGAAAACACAAACAAACATACATAATGTAAATAATTGTTAGTACATATATTTTTATATTGTTTTGATTGAAAATAATTTACTTGTACAAAAATAGATTAAAGATATCGAAATGATTTATTTTTTATTAATTAAATTCCTTCCAATATTCCATGAAAATGTAGTTATGGATTTCGCTTTCAATTTTCAGTTGGCAGGACAAAGCCTATGCTGTGGTCATTAGTTTGTCAAAAACCATTTCCAGCCTAAATACTAGTTTTTATTGGTTATGGTCGACTGCAGCTGCGTATGAAGCTTCTTTTACGCAGCTGTGGTGCGTTGGCTGTGATATAAAATTTATCAGTCAATCAAATTTTTGGTGGAATGCCAAAAAATATTTTTCTATTTCAAAGAGTACGTTCGTCAGGCCAATACTTTAGGGATGCCACATAGTCGACTACAATAGTAATTCCTATGGAGCATGTGGCCATCATAGCTCTAAAGCATTGCCCTGATGTTCGTTTTGAATTGTTTTTATTTCATAAACAAATATAGTTCACTTAATTGAGAAAGTTATTTTGAAATAAGACACCTATAAATAAATACTAGTCTGGATGATCTGTAGCATATAATATGGGTAAAGAAAAAAACTACAAGTTAATAATTTATTTAGTGAACTTAATATTACAAGATCTATCTCAATACTGACTGTAATGAGAGAAAATTATAAGAACATACGAACAAACAGATCAATGACCTAAAGGTCAATGATTTGTTTGTTTATAAAACCTCGCTTAATAAATGCTTATCAAGCGAATATACATGACGTATAATAATATAAATACAATAATAATATATTTCTATATGTATACTATAAATGAAAAACAAGATACAATAATAATAAGAACAACACCAATAAATAATAAGGAATAACAATAATAATACTAATAATAACATTAATAATAACAAACTGTAATAAAGATAATAATAATACCAATGAATAATAAAATACATTGATAATAATAATAAACTATAACAATAACAATGGTACCAATACAAAATAAGATACAATAATAATAACAACAATACCAACAAATAATATGGAATAATAATAATAATACTAATAATAATATTAATAATAACAAACTATAATAACAATAATAATAATAATACCAATGAATAATAAGGTACAATAATAATAATAATAAACTATAACAATAACAATGGTATCAATAAAAAATAAGGTACAATAATAATAATAACATTACCAATAAATAATAAAGTATAACAATAATAATAATAACAATACCAAAAAATAATAATAATAAACTATAACAGTAATAGTGGTACCAATAGAAAATAAGTTACAATAATAATAATATTAATACTAATAAATAATAAGATATAACAATAATTACAATATTAATAATATTAATAACAACAAACTATGACAATAATAATAAAAATAAGATATAATAATAATAATAACAACAATACCAATAAATGATATGGTATAACAATAAAAATAATAACAATAATAATAATAACAATACCAATAAATAATAAGGTATAACAATATTAATAATAATAATAATAATGTTAATAATAACAAATTATAATCATAATAATAATAGTACCAATGAGTGATAAGGTACAATAATAATAATAATAAACTATAACAATAATAATAGTACCAATACAATATAAGTTATAATAATAATAATAATAACAATACCAATAAATAATAGGATATACCAATAATAATAATAACAATAATATTAATAATAACAAACTTTAATAATAATAATAATATTACCACAGAATAATAAGGTATACTAATAATAATAATAATACTAATAAACTGTTCAGTAAGGTATGGAAAACACACTGAAGAAAAATAAACACTCGCTGAAAATAAAATTGGTTCTATGTTGAGTGTTATGTTTAATATAATAATTGTAATTATAATCATAATCTTTAATATAGTGATCCTACAACTCCAAGGGTACCTCTATACGGTTTACTACCAATACCTGCGTCAGTGCTGTAAGTAAGATTGGGTAAATCAGTGGGAAAAACTGGCCAGAACTCTTTATTTTTTAAAAACATTAATATATAATGATGGTAGATATACGCTTTAGAGAAGCGTACAAATTGTAATAATTAAAGGTTAGTGTAGTGACATTTTTTAAAATTTGTTTGGACGATGTTCAATGCACTTGAAACTTAATTGTGAATATTAGTTTACAATTTTGTTAATTACCTCAAGGATGTTAATTAAAGAAGGCAAAATAAGGCTTATGAGAACGTACTTCCGCCCTCACCCTTCATCTTTCCAAACATACAGTCCTTGTGGTGCAAAAACAACTATAAAGATTGATTTAAATTTAAAAACAAATGAAAACAAACTTCCGTACATGCATGCATTTGTATATGGGGTTCATGATATATTTAGCATACAATCTATTATTAAAACGTGACAGGTAGTTTATAACATTGAAAGTATGAATTTTTTTAGGAGATCCGATCTACTACTCAGACCAAGACGGTCGGAGTCGTAGAAGGGACTCGAAAAATCGAGTGAACGATGTCTTTATATAGTCTCAATGTTTTGGTTATGATTTATCAAGTCAAAACAATTTGAGCAAACTGAGGCGTTCCCTTGACACGTAGGGAGTTATTAGTTAATCGTGGGGTAATATGTTACGTTTTTAATTGAATTATAAAATGCTTGGACCAAAGAATATTTTGTACGACGGAATTTTTATATTAGTGCATTGCAGTATTCTAATGTTTGGTTTGGATATAGTTTTCCATTTTTAAACATCGGAAAAAAGATGTTTGCCAAATTATTCCTTTGAATGATATAATTTTATTTGAAGGGAATTACTTTATTTAAACATAATTCTTTTGCTGGAAGGGAGCGTTTTGCTTGTTTGTAGGGATTTTTATTTGTAGGGTGTTATTTTAATCGAAAATTTTACATTGACGCTTTAACGTCAAAAGAATAACAACACAGCCTACACTAAGCAACTAACTTTCTAAGCAAACGACTCGATAGCAGACAAAATTATTGCGAAGAGATTTTTGAAATAGAAATACATATAAATGAAATATTTTAGTAATATAATTGTCTTGATTTAGTGAAAAAAATCTTAACAATAATTTATATTTTCCCATTTTCTAATTGAAGTAGTCACGTGACTGACGAGGACTCTATGACGTATCACAGTACCAACATTCGTTTGCTTAGAAAGTTATCATTGAGTGACACGCCTTAGTGTAATATATACTAACAACTTCACGAAGGTTCTTTCATATTGAAAGTGTATACGACTTAGCCAATCAATACAATTTAATATAATTACGTCATGGGTATTTATTTTCAATAAACTAAAAGAAACCAAATAAAAAAAATATTTGTTAAGCAAATGTGGTTTCGACTTGAAGAGAAATAAAATACGAATTACTTCATACAAAAAAAATAAATACCCCAATTTGTTTGAACACTCCTTTTAGTTTGATACTTTATATTCAAAACCTACTTCTTGCCATTCATACATATTATTAACTTGGTACTTTTTATTCAAAATTAAGCGCTATCCATTCAAACATGTTACTATATTGGTACTTTATGCACAAATTTAACGAGTTCCATTCAAAGAAGTTACTTTTTAATTTGGTACTCTTTTTAGATGTAACATTTTTCCTGCGTACTGATGCTGCCAATTTAGCGTTTTTTTTAAAGGTTAAAACTTTTCATTCAGATATGTCACTAGTCTGGCATTGTTTTTTTTAAAATTTAACACTAGTCATTAAATATGTTATTAGAGTTTGATACGTTTTCTTTAAAACTCAACACTTTTTATTTTAAAATGTTACTAGTTTAATAATTAATACTTTTCCTTACACATGAAATATTTTTTAATCATAACATCATCAACGTTTGGTTGAACACTCATAAAACTTGTAGCTTTTTGCATATCTTGCAGAAAAACAAATATTTTCTACGCCTAAAGAATTACAAAGAGGAGTTATACAGTTTTGAATCAAATAAAATTATTGAACAAAAATAAAGTTGTTGTTAATAATAAGAAATTGTTTCACTTAGTATTTAATGCACAAAACATGCACTAATGCAAATTTAATTTGAAAAAAAATAGACTGGTTTGTTTTCTTCATCTATTACATTGATCATAATAATAACCATCTTAGCTTTATTATTGAACATGCCAACAAAGTGAGTGAAAGCTCTATATATGGTTTTGGAATTTTGTCGTTGTTGTCCAGTGCAAGGATTTGTTATTGGCTTTGCTCAGTGGGACAAGGGTGGCCAATAGGTTTCATTTTGTTATTATAAGTTCTTGATTGAGGTACAGTCGGTGGCACAAGATATAAAACTCTTACCAGAAAACCCCTATAAAGATGAAGTCGTAAACTCCTCCTTTGCCATTTTTAGCCACGCCTTTTAGCTTAGGCGCTAATTTCAAACGTTTAATAACCTTTTCCATATCGGTCTCCTTAATATATTATATTATGTATTATATAATGTATTATATTTCTTGGGGTATTCCATCTAAGGGCATAACGTTTAAAGCATCTGGTGCAAAACATTATGCCTGTTGGATGAACACGGTGCTGTACGTGCTTAATTCACACTGCTAATAGATATCGCAAATGGATTAAGAGACTTGGCTATATTTATTGTACTGGTTCATTTAAGATCGTGGATTACAGCCCTTATATCGTCTGCAGCTCCGCACAGTGATTTGTAATTTTTGGAGACTTTAAAAGAATATTTAAATATTCCACCCAAAATATCTTTGGCACCATTGAAATATTATATCGACACGTGTGGTATCTATGGGAGTGATTGTTGCCTTGGCCTTTTTCGAGTAACACGTATCTGCAGATGATAATAGTAAATAACCCAAAAAATGTTTTGTGATGATGCTTCAATTGTGGGAAAGTCATTAACCCGAATCAGCTTAGCGGTACATATATGGCACAGTAACAGCATGATAAAATATTGCATCATACAATTTTTTAGAGTGAAAAAAACCTAAACAAGGGCATTTGGAACACTCATCAGACGTATTACAATATCTATGCACGCGTACAGCCTTTCAAACTGCCAGTCTGTGATCTGCTTCCACTGTGAAATTATTGAAATTATTTTACCCAAAATTAATTCGGGCAGAAAAGAATCAAAACGTCCTGTTACAAACATAAATGGTTTGAAAGACTTATTCTTTTTTAATCTAGCATCCGAAAAAACAACCCACTGCCTTCATCTGCCAATTGATTTTCTTGCAGAAGATCCAAGTATTTAAGATAAATCAAGTACTTATCAAAATGCAAAGAAAATTGTAAATGCTTTACAAGTAGTCAATTGTCATGCAGATCATTAACTAAAACTTTCAACAAAAAAACTACAAAAAGAAGATCATGTATAGTTTCTGCTTCAAGTCGTTACGGATCAACGTAATGAATACCCTAACACAAGTGAAAAGATATTAGCTGTTCCATAATAATTGTCTACAAATGTGTACATACAGCTTATACCAAGACCTACATAAGTGTACGCATGTATAAAAAACTATTGTTTAATAGTAACCTAATTACGGAATGTTATTTAATAAATAAAAATAATCAATATGTGATATCATGCAAACAAATAAAGTTTATCTGTTATTTATTTTTAAATTTAGGGATTTCATTAAAATAATTTAAAATTTATATATTTATTGATGTGCCTATTATTTGTTACTAAAGGCTTCATCTCAAGCGTATCGTGACGGGTTAAAAACACATCCATGTTTCTATTCAACGTTGATTCAATGAAAATCGTACCAGATTGATTTGTTTTGACATTTAGGCTATTATAGGTAATGAAAAATAAAAAATAAGAACTTTAAGCGATAAAATAATGTAGGCTATATCACCCTACACCTACAGCATAGGTCGATCATGATATGATTCTAGGCTACATATATTTTGATAACAAATGTTTTTATTAATGTATTTATGAAAAAATGTTATCTTGAATAATAAATTATATTTATCAAGAATATTTACAAATAAATTATCTTTTAAATACTAATTAAGCTAATGTCTTAAATAACAATGATAAATTTAACTTGAAAGTATTTAGCAGACATTCAAATTTATTCAGTCTTAATGAGAAATGACAACATATGAAATTATTTAATACATCTTTGTTTAAAAAAATACTTTGAAAAAAGTTGTAATATAATTAAATAAGTTAATTTCTATATTTTTTTGAAACAATACACTATTATGGTAATTATAACATTTTACATAAATAGGCATTTTATTTCAATCAAAAACTACGATTTCAGATTTAAGCATTGCCGATCAGGCAGATCGACCCTTGAGTTTCTGGTGTGTGGGAGTGCGCGTGTGCGTGTAAGTGTTAACACTTTCGCATCAAAGATTCTTTATCTGAAATATTTACAAAGGATTAAGTTTATAAATCTGAAAATAAGGTTGATATCCCAAGATAGAAGTGTTTAAAAACAATGATAGATATTATTTTTTCTAGATGTTGCCATACACGGAATTCAAGAAAAAAAACTTTCACCTGAAATTTTCGTACTTTTTAAGTAATCTTCGTGGTTTTCCTACATCTCAAATTTTGTTTTTATTTTTTGGAGAAGAACACTATTTTTGACACCCTGTTTATAAATATATGTTTTTTTATATAGCCTACCGGTAAAACAATGTTTTTGTTCTATTCATTATAAATATATACTGGCTATTTTTAATCATGATAAGATTTGAAAAAGTGAAACAAAAATGGCGGTTCTCCTTATTTAAGAAAATGGATTTGATTGACCTTTTGATTCAAACGTTGTTTAGTACTAAAATATCCTGAAATTATGGCGAAAAATCATGTGTTTTTCACTCGTTGTGATACGATTTGGTTATGCGATACATTTTGAATTGAAAAACAATTTAAAACTCTTTGAAAAGACGAAATTGAATTCAAAATAGTGAATTGAACTCGGAAAAAAGTCGGTTGAGATCACGGCTTAAATTAGTTAATCATTCATGCATTTGACAAAATGTGTTATCTATATCATTTATTTCAAATTATATATCATTTATTTTAAATTATATCAGTAAGAATTCCTAATGTTGTCATTTGATGGGCATTTCCAAAAACGTCAACATGAATGGGCTACCAGTTAATACTCTCCAAAACCTTAAAAAATTGAGAGTATTGTTTTTGAATTTTATTTAACAAATTAAAAAGGTGAGAATAAGATTTTGAAAACTTTTATTTTTCTACCACTGGAGGGGAGACACCCTAATG
>JARUHE010334823.1:0-10722 GCA_031471125.1 Archaeomysis grebnitzkii | reverse complement strand
ATTATATATGTAATACTACGTCATGTATTATATATGTAATACTACGTCATGTATTATATATGTAATACTACGTCATGCATTCATATATGTAGTACTACGTCATGTATTATATATGTAATACTATGTCATGCATTCATATATGTAATACTACGTCATTAAATTATCAGTTATGTTGTTAGGTAAACTTTTTTAAGCTTTGAATTATTTTGTATATAAAACAATCACACTTCTTTACAAACTATCAAATACAGAAGGCATTATCAAACATTAATGGATGAACTCATTTTTGGACACATTGCCGCTTTATGTTTATAATACAGTTGTGTTGATTATTTTGGAATGGTAGGGGAATATTTATTTTGTACTTTTATGTTAACTTTTGTTTTCACTGAAGAAAATTTTACCAAGTTATAATCTGTGCATAATTAGTAAAATTTTATTTCATACCTCAAGATCAAATCTATTATTTAGAAAAACACTCTAATAATAGGATTATTTAGTTCCTTATGCAAGACTTAATATAATGAAGGAAAGTGCACTATATAGTTTGATTGTCCTGGCGAACTCAGTTCCTGAGCATTTTGTCTCCCCTCAGAGTTTGGTAAAAGAAAAAGTTGATTATGCTCAAAAGGCTGCTGTGGAGGTTCTTCTATAGACTCCCCTTGGAATATATTGTTCAAATTAATATATAAAGCCATTCGTGTTCAATAAAAAACTATGTAAAATACATCTGACCATACACTAAACCTTATAATAACTAGATGCGGATATTATACCAATCTATTACATACACAATAAACTTCTTTCATTTCAGATACATTGAATATCGTAAGATAGACAATATAATCATAGGTTTTCCAACGATTTATTCATAACTGGTAATCTAAAAGAAATCCAAAGCAACTTCAATATTGACCAACTTGTAACAATATATATACAGTACTTAAAAACAGTTGATCATTATATACCATTAATAAAGAAGACGATAACAATCCAACCAACGTTAACCTGGTATACATCCTATTTAAAGAAGTTAAAAATCAAATGTAAACGTGAAAAAAAATTATTAATAACAAGAACTAGAATCTCGCTCACATATTTTTAAGTTCTTAAAAAAATATATCTCACAGAATGTATGAAAGCCAAAATCCGCTACTTTCAATCCAAGTCCCTAAATTACTAAAATTATCAAAATAAAATATTTTCTTTCATTACTGAACTATCTCAAGACAACCAAATCATTCCTTACTCAATCCAAAATAGAAATGATTTGTATTTTTTATAAATACAGCAAACACTATAGTTGATAAAAATGCCAGTACTCAAAATCAAGAACACCCAATGATATAATTGATTACACAACAGTATTATTCGAGTTACCTAGTCTAAATAAATTTACTTCATTAACCGAAAAACAATTTCTCAAATTGATAAGTTCAATTACCATTAAGACTTCCCAAACCACTAACTATAATAATAATTCTTTACTACAGGTGTTTTCACAGAAAAGTGCTCGGATTATTCACATTATCAAAAATAGAAATAAGGATTTGCAATTATATATTTATCGTAAAAACAACATGTTAGCTGTGAAACTAATTTTATAAAAACAACATCTGATCTTCTGAATAACATGGACAACCCACGCATACCGTTTCTAGTTTTACTTGACTTATCACCAGCTTTTAATATATATAATATAATAGACTCATTAACATTTTACATATCATAATTTCAATATTTCAAGAAAAGTTTTGTCATGGATAGTCAATATGGAGGGCAACAAGGGATTTGCATATTAGTCTAGTCAAAACTACGGATGCGTCGATCCACAAATGCATATCGAGCTGGTTTGTGCATCCATGCCTCGTTGACTGTGGTAAAAATTGAATCAGTCGTTAGATTTTTTGTCATTCTGCCAAAAAATATATTTCTATCTTGAAGTGTACCCTCGTTTGTTATCGTATTTAAGTTTTTATTTCATAAGATATAAATATATTTCACTTAATTGCAAAGTTATTTTGAAATATAATAACTATAAATAAATTAATAACCTTGGGATGAACACATGTTCATAAAAATAATAGTCTGGTAAAAATTTATACCACAGTTAACAAGGTACGGATGCATAAACCAGCTCGATATGCATCTGTGGAGCGACACATCCGTAGTTTTGACTAGATAAATATGCATCCGACCGTAACCATTATATGTAAGGCCGTGCAACGTTAAAATTTAATATTTGTTATTTTCATAAGCCATATTTGAAAACAAACTAAAAGAGGCCTTAACTCATTAACATAAATATTTAAGCAGGTGAGTAAAAATTAGCAATATGTAAATAATTTACAATGACTTAGGTATGTCAGCAAATTTTTCTTGCCATTCAAGTTGCATATACAAAGTACGAGTATATTTTTGGAAATCTAATTTTAGCTGGATTCTATAATCATAGTTTAGACATCGTAATGAATTTTAGCAAAAACTTACAAAGTACTATCAACAAAGAGAAATTTGTAAAAAATATACTGTACTTCTCTAATGGGAAGACTTCAGAGTTTTTTTGCCAGTTTATGTCATCAATCTACTCGCATGAGAATAGGTTAGATTGTGTCCACATAGATTCACATCGTACTTTTTTAACCATGTCTAAGCTAGCTTTATGCCAGTGAAGGCAGAATTAATGGTGGATTCAGCATTAACTAATCCATTATAAATTACAAACATATTATTCATTTTTACTTATCTGTTCAAATATTTAATTTAATGACTTAAATTAGTCAAAATTGTTATCATATTGACTAACTTAGGATAGTCCAAGACTAACACATGTTTACAGAGCAGCTGTTGGGGAATTCCTCCCAAAAGGTTACCGACCTCTGTTCTAGGCCATCAACAACACTGTTGATATATGGAAGATTTACGTCAACGATTAGTCCTTACGAGGTGACCACAGCAGAAAAGTATGGAATAAAGAATTACAAAACCCAAGGCAGAGATACCAACTGCCTCTACATAAACTTAAAAGATATGTGCATTAATGTTGTATCTAAGTTAAATATCTGGTTTTATTAACTAGTGGAAAATAAAACAAATATTTATATATATATTTTATTAAATCAAGACAAAGATAAACAACATTTACAAAACATATTTACAATTAATATAAAATTAAATAAGTACAAAATTGATGTTAATCCATCAATATCAAGAGATAAAATCAATATAAAGATAACTTCAATTAAAATAAAACATCAAACTTACAAACTAAAGCGTAAAAAGCAAACTAAATCTATTTTTTTAAGTAAATAAAAAATTTAAATTAACTGTAATTTAATTAATTATTATTGTTATTGATAGGTCATGGAAGGCACTGAGATATTGATTAACCTTACTTACTAGCAACAAAAACACTTTTTAAATAGCATACAAATTAATTCTTACTAAACATGGTTTAAATCTTCATGTGTGGCCAAAACCAATTGTAAAAAATTACTAAAGTTCAATAAAAAAATACTGAAATTTAATCTATCACAGTTATTAATTTAGAATTCTTAAATAACAAAATGAGAAAAACTTTCGTTTTTAATCATCAACAGCTTCAGGATCTTTAATTAATTTCCATTTCGCAGCGGCTTTCAAGCAGTTCAACGCATACTCTCGCGCTTTTGGTAAAACAACATCTGGGTTTTCAATTTTGTAAATTGCTTCCAAGCAATCCTTACAATGGGTATCAATAACTTTTTCTGCCATGTACTTATCGTGAGACATCACAAAATAAACAATGACAGTGCCACGGTATTGAATGTCTTTGTTTGGATGAGATAAAAGGAACTTCAAAATCTCTTCCCAATCCATGGCATCAAATATTTTATTACAAAGCTTGTCAGATTCGGACAAAACCATACACAAGGCACCGGCAGCGGCACTGATAATTTGTTCATCTTCGTCAGATGTGCACAAGAACAAATATTTGAACTTATCGTTGGGTCCCTCCAATATTTTGACGATCTCAGGAGACGTGCACATGTTTGCCATGACTTGTATGGCAGCCCTTCTGATCATCTCATGTGGCTCAAACATGTAATGCTCTATCAGGACGAGACCCTGTTCTTTGATTATTCTTTTCCTAGCAGATTCGGACATTCCGGCAATATTACATAATCCCATCAGTGCTTCGAAATTCTCCAATGCTGAACATTCTATATTGAGCAATGAAAGCAGTGGGCGAACAACTTCATATGACCGTTGTCCTGGAAAGGCAACTTCTGGATTCATAGTGATAGCAATACGAGCAAGAGCATGTGATGCACAGACTTTTCCTTTGTTGGTTCCTTCAAAGGCAAGATTGAGAAGTGCCTTCGTACCACCTTGTTGCACTACGAGACCTCTATTTTCCTGCAATTCACAGAATGCTAAGAACAGCCTAGCAATAAGTTCTCTAGAATTTGAACTTTCAGTCTTGCTAAAAGCAACTAAGGACGAGGCAGCTCCTTCTGACACTAAGACACAAATTCTTTTATCAACAAAATCTTTGTCATCAAGTTCATGCTCTTCAGGAACATGTTGTTTGGCAAACTTGGCAAGCTGAATCATTTCTTCGTCCACTTCCTGCTTGTCATAGGCATTGCATAGATTCACAAACGATGTTACTACACCATATAAACAATTCATATCTCCACTGTTTCCAAGATCAATCATAGATCTTAAAGCATTTTTATTGTCAATTAATTTTTCTTTAACTTCAGCATCAAGAGTCAAGTATGACAGCCCTTCACAGGCCCAACGACGTAAAACTTTATCTTTCGTGGGGTTTGCTAGAAATCTGAAACATGCTTCACCTAACTTCAGGGAAGCCCCATCTGCAAATGGTCGCATCGTTGCATCAGTTCCTCCCAATGATCCAAGCTTACACAATCCAACCAAAGCTCGTACTTTTATTTCATTATTGGGGGATTGATACAATTTTTTAAGAATATCTGACCCCTGAGCTAAAATTGCCCTACATTTATCTTTTTTTGATGCAGCAGCAATTAAGGCTTCACAAGCAACTTTTTGTTGAAGAATATCATCAGTGTTTGCCATGACCAACATCATTTCAAGTATTCCTTCCTTGCTGATTACAGCACTACCAAGATCTAAAGGACCTAACAAGAATGTTGTAATGATAACAACAACTCGGACTTTAGATTCCATTTTAGGCTCCAACAGTTTTTCATTAATCAATGCCTCTATGTGTTCAATCATAGTTTTCCTTGATTTGTCCTCATACTGTGATTCATATATTTTTTGAAAGCAAATAGCTGTTGTCATTCTTGTATTCTCTGTAATGTTAATACAAGATTCGTAATGGTACTCTGGCAATTCACCTGCAACTTCTAACAGTTTCTCTAAACCCCCAACCTTGATAAATTTATTTCCCCAATCAAGAACTTCATAGGGAAGATTTTTAATAATAAGTTCCAGAACAGCATCTCTGCATAAACCTTCCATCGTGCGATTAGTTATTGAAGTAGTCAAGACTGCCATGATGCTATCCAGTTCCTTTATATTTTCTTTCACCAATTGCTTGTCAGCCTTTCTTTCTTTTTTCATGTCTGTTCCTGACAAAGTGCAGATCATTGCTTGCAGACAGTATTGAGTCGCATTTACTTGCGCTTCAATATTACTATTCATCATATCAATGATCCAAGGAATACCAACATCTTGTAATATTGGCTTGATTTTATTTAGATCTTTTGACAATTCTGTAATAGTACGGATGCATCCTACTTTGATGTCAATGTTTTTCTCACATTTCAGAAGTTGAACCATCCTACCCAACACACCTTCACTGAGCAACAGCTGTGATCCTGAACGCTCACGAGCAAGAGTCACAAGATTGTTTGCTGCAGTCTCTCTCTTTTCCTTTTCAACTGCAGGATCAAACACCAAGTCAAACATTTGCTTCACTTTGTTAGCAAGTTGACTGTTTTGTTGTATCATATCCTGCATTGTTTTATGCAAACCGCCAAGGAGGGACTGAATTTCTTTGTTTTTAGGGTCACAGGCTTGTGCTGCTCTGGCATCTGCATAAGCTTTTTCATTCTCTTCCAGTTTTTCATATGCTTGTGCTCTTCTGTATAGTGCCTTAGGATCATTTGTTGAGATTTCCAAGACTGCAAATAACAACATAACTAATTAATTTAATGAATAACAAATAATATAAAATAAAGTAACTTTATTCAAAACTAGTAATGCAAATGTTTCGCTACCATTCATTAACCAGATTTAAAAACCTATTATTTCAATAAACATTGAATTTACAAAAAACTAAATATAAAATCATAAAATATTTACATGTGTGTATTTTATGGATAACACCATTAAGTTATATCAATTGTTTTATGAGAACTTTTATTTGATGCATTTGATTTATATAATATATGAACTTAAACTCGTTTCATTAACCAAAATTATACTTTAAAATGCATATATAAAATTGTTATGATTATTCATAAATGATGTTCATATTCTATAGTTCAAATAATAGAAAACTGTGCAGTTGTTCTGTCTTCCTGAGATAGGAAGTCTGTATAATAAAAATTTTAAAAGTATATTTTTTGTCAAAAAATGTACTAAGTGTTGAAAAAATCTCTCTCCACTGCCCCAACAATCAATGGTAGTTTATAGAGGCTGTTTGTCACTGCCTAATAATGAACCCAACATAAAAATAAGTTAAGCATTTTTTAAACCACTGTCTAATGCTGCCACCAACATTGGAATTGTTATTCTTGTGCATGCAAAAACTCAATTAAGAAGGGCATAAAAATGGGAAAATGTAATTCAATCAAAAGATTGCCTTGGATTGATTATATATATATATATTCCTTTCCTAATCTACTGATGTATAAATAAATTAAACCAAAAGTAATAAAAAAAATTAAAACAATAATAATTTTCAATATATTAATTGATAACTCTATAAAAATTAAATTCAAAAGATGTCTAATGTTTCCTAGGCCGATAAAAACATATTTATTTGAACAAATCGATAATTTACAGAAATACGTATTGAATGAAAGGTCTTCATAATGCAAACATCTTTCATTTATATCAAGTAAACATAATTCTATAATGAAAGATTTCTACATATCAAAAACCCAACTACCCCAAATAGAAAGAACAAGCATATAATGGTGATTTTGATCTCTGATAAAAGTAGCACATGGATAGCATACAGCAAAACAAATAATTGTCTTTGTTCTTGAATAAACCATTTAAAATACTTTCATTTAAAATACTACTTACCAGAAGTACAGTCCTTCACAACATTTTTATATTCTTCAATTTTAAGATAAACAGCAGCACGATTCTTTAGATAAATAGTTTTGTCTTTGTCGGAAGTACAAATTTCAATTGCCTGAAATAAAATAACAAAATTTAATAACAAATGGGTATGCAAAAAATCAACAGTATTTGGTTGGAAAAAATATTCTAGTTTTTGTTCTTCTCATTGACTGGATGCTTCCATAACATCATTTTGAAGAGTGTGAAGCCATAGTATGTATGAAAATGCTCTTCTCTAATAAGGTCAGTTTTTTCTAAAAAAAAATCTATCAAAACAAGTTTTTACTGATGAGGGTCGACACCGACATATATAGAAATAATTGTCCTCTTAAACTGTGTGTTTAATTTTAATCAATAGTATGTTTGATTACAATGCAGATAATTATTTGCTAATTTTCTGTAGTCAACAGCGAATACTTTTTGTCTTCCACGCATTGTGTTTAATTTGAGACAGATGATAAGTTAAGTTAATACTTAATAAAACATTTAGTATTTTGTGGGTTTTCAATTTAGAAAATTCCAAAATTTGTACTTGTTTACAATAAAAACTTTTTTACAAAATGATCTACCCCCATGCAGCCATGCTAAGACAAATGAAATACATAATTGTTTAAGAAAATTATCTTTCTAAGGAACTAATAAATATATTTATATATACAAATTATAATAATGAAATAAACAATAGATAAATTAAAAATGTTTTACACACACCTCTGTATATCTGTCAATAGCTTTATCCCAGTCTCCACTTTTGAACGCGATATTGCCTTCTTCTTTCAGATCATTGGCAGGTTTGTTACTGTCCTCGCCTCCCATCTGAAATGAAAAATATAACAGTTAAAGACAATAAAGACCAGGAATTTTCACTTACATCTTGCATACTTTTGTTATTTTTTATCTGTTTGGTGAATAGCTGATGCATTTCTGTAATTCTTATTTATTTATGTCAGTTAACTACTGGCAACTGGCAACTAGTAATTAGTAATTCTAGTACTGTTTCTGTCTACAGAGTCCTACCATCGAATATTGAAATAAAATTTCCTATAATTTAGAATTTAATTTTTTTTAATTGTTATTTTTTCACTGAGAATTAAATTAAATATATTTAAAGTAAAGATAGGATTTGAAGAAATTCAAAGAAAAAATATAATTTTTTTTTATTCTTATTAACAACTCAACCTTTAATAAGTTAAAGTATATCAAACAAACTTTATCAGCTTTCATGTGACCATCTGTGACTGTTGAATATTTCATCAAACTAACCAGTAGAATTTCAGCATATTTGGCAAGGGTATAGTTTTCATTGTATCAATTTCATATCAATATTCGGATTTTATTTATAAAATTTATTTACTTTGTCATGAAAAAATATTCTACTCAAAAGCTTAAATATTAATGAACCTACCAAAGTTTTTTCATAGATGGAAACCCTGATGGCAAATTAAGGTCATTGGTGAAGAAAGTTGTCAAACATAGATTGGTAAATATAGTCGGCATTTGCTAAACAACATTTAAAAATGCGAGATTATCTTATTGCCATAAAACACATTGTCAGTCCATTATTAAATTAGTTATAACCGGTTATATATCCACCATTAATCCTTCAGAATTGAAGTCGACCATATTTTAGTTTCTTAGTACTTTAGTATTATGATTCTTCTAATTTTTTCAGGTCCTCTTATTAAGCTATGTTTGAAAAACCAGCTTCTATATAGTGACTGGTGTTGGTGGAGGATTTATGGCCTCTAACAAAATTTTGAGCTTTTTTCAAAATAATAAAAACAAAATAATTTTACAGAAAAGTTTGTTTAAATCAATATTTACATATAAAATCATAGATTTTATTAAAAACTTGAAATTCATGGTTAAATAAAATTTTTATTTGAAGGTTTAGAGAGAAGTTTATTTAAAACAAATGTAAGAACAGGAGCTTCTAAGGTAGAATGCCTGAAGAACCTTTTTGCCTAAATTTATTCTTTTTGAAATAATAGACATTTTAGGAGTTTATCATCAAATTCATGAATAACCAATTTTTTGAAGGTTTAGAAATATTATAAACAAATGAAAAAAAAAGGTTAATATAATAATTTAAAGAATTGTAATAAAAAATAAAACAATTTTAGAAACTCTTAACATACAAACACAGCTTTTAATGCATAGCATTTACTCCCACTTGTTATTATTATTATTATTTTAATGCATAGCATTTACTCACACTTGTTATTATTATTATTATTTTAATGTGTAGCATTTACTCTTACTTCTTAATTTATTTACACTGTACATACAAAGAAGTTGGGTTAGGTAAGGTTAAATGAGTTCTGTAGGTTCTCTTAAACTTGCAAAAAAAAAACTTTTTCTGGTATTTTTTAGTTCTAACTTTGGAAACCAAGAATTTGCCAGTTTATCACGCCTGAGTCGACCAGTTTTTTTGCAGCTGATCAACTATAATCCTGGTTACACCCCAATACTTTAGGGATTCCACATCAGTGCATCAAGATGTGGTCTTCATAAATTATCGGAGAGCTTTTTTCATAACTCTTGGAGAACAGTTTCTGCTCAGAATCTTGTACTAATGTTTTAACAATTATATTTATTAAAATCAACCCTTATTTCTACATGCATTTACACTGATGGTGATATCCAGTTTAAAAAGGAGTCCATACTTATATATATTCTTCATTAAAAAAGAGGAGGGCAACTTGAAAATTTTGAATTTAGAGAACGTATGCCAGAATGTAATTTTCACAGAACGAAAAAAAACTTCCCCCATTATGCCTGGTTATTAAATTGCAGTAAATTGTTTTCTTTTCATTTCTTATTACTTCACATTTGTTTTTATTTCTTTATAAAGAGTTTATTTTGTAAACTTATTTCATAAATTGTGAAATTATAATTGCATTTGAGACATTTCAGGAAATCCAAAACACGCCGTTGTTGTACAGTAGTGCTCATAAAATTTTACCAAAAATACATTCTTTAATTGGCAAAACTGCAGTTAAGCACTCCCAGTTTTTTTTGTAAGTTATATTTTTTTATTTGTAAAATATTTTGAAACAACCATAAACTGGTACTAATTAAATCAATAAACTAGAGGTATGACAGGTCACACACCAAAACTCATCTGAATAAAAACAACCAGTAGTATATGAATTATTATTAAACATGGAGAAGGTGAAGATCATTTGTACATAGTAGACAATGTACGACAATAGTTGGAATTTCTGTCTTGCTGCCGGCAACAATAGATGCCATTGAAACATTTTATTTTTCCAGTTCAGTATAATATAAACAATAAACACTATAGGAACTCACTAAACACAACCTAACCTGATTCTCATGTATTTAAAACAGTTAAATAAAATGAAGTTATTTCAATAAATTCAAGTTTTA
>JARUHE010334812.1:0-10722 GCA_031471125.1 Archaeomysis grebnitzkii | reverse complement strand
CGACAACGAAGACGACGCCGACGACGACGGAAAAATAAAACCTATATAGAGCTTTTTCCTAACGGAACGCTCGATAAAAATTAGATCATAAATGATTATAAGTGTTAACCAAATTATAAAAAGAACATTACTAATATGTTGAATTGTTTTTTACTATTCAAGTTACATTAGAGAAAAACTTACAATAAAATATAGACAGTAACAACCCCAGTATAATGAACACTTCGCTTTTGATGGGATTCAGAATACAAAAACAATTAGAAACAATAAAATGGTCATACATTGGAAACGCATCTTATTTGTGAAATGTTAATCTCCAAATAGTAAACATTCAGACCAATTAGGCTTAAAATCTTATTTTTCCTTATCTGATAATATTTCTCATCACTGAGGGGTGAATGAAGGGCATTTAATTACAGTAAAAATGGTGGGCAACACGAAAGATGTTCGATGACCACATTAATTAGGAAGTGAAGACAACCTTGGAAGACCCTTGGTCGAAATCACAACTCGCAGTGGATACGAAAACACTGATTCTGTAGTCTTGATTCGCTGTGACGTCACGCATTATGACCGCCCCACGTTATTAAGATTATTCAATTTAATTTGAAATGCACATTCAGTTCAAAAATTCAATATAATTTAAAATGCACATTCAAGTTTATAAATTCAATATAATTTAAAATGCACATTCCAAGTTTATAAATTCAATATAATTTAAAATGCACATTCAAGTTTATAAATTCAATTTAATTTAAAATGCACATTCAAGTTTATAAATTCAATATAATTTAAAATGCACATTCAAGTTTATAAATTCAATACAATTTAAAATGCACATTCAAGTTTATAAATTCAATATAATTTGAAATGCATATTCAAGTTTATAAATTCAATATAATTTTAAATACACATTCAAATTTATAAATTCAATAAAACTTCTAAGTAAACTAGCCATAGATGATGGAAAAACAATCCCATCTGAAGTAAAACGTTTTGAGCATTTGGTGAAAATTGTTCATTAAAGATGTTTGTGGGCAACTAACAAACTTCAATTCTAATAAATGTGCAAGTATTAAAACTCATGACAGTAGAAATACCTACACATTCATATATACACCAGCAAAACTCTGAAAAATTAGCTTTTAATTTTACAAACATGTAAATGTCAACATTTATGAAATAGTGGACATACTTAATACATATCAATAAAAAAAGCATTAAACTTTACAATTATGTAAATCTCCAATTATTCTATGATGGTTAATATATTTATAAGTAGATTTATTTTGCTCTTCAGTTGATTTCTTAATTTTTTTCTTATAAATGTGTAAATGTTCCAATATATGAAATAGTGGACATACTTATGTCATCTTAATATATATGAACAGAAAGGATAACAAAGATTGTTCAAGAGCTATGATTTCTATGAAGATAATAACAAATAATTTTTTAAGCAAGACTTTCTGTAAAAACAACAGAAATAAAGCTCTGTTTCCTATGGAATGCTGAACAAACTATAAAAAAAGACAATTAGTAATCTCTCATGAAGTAAACAAACATTATGTTTTTTGGTTAAAATTTGATATGATAAATCATTAAACAACTTATGCTCAACAAAGTTTTCCATAACTCTTCAAATAAAAAACCTTGAAACTTTTACTCAAATTTATTTAGAGTTATAAGAAATTCTGTTTTATGTCTACAACTTCATAAATATAGATTTTTGAAAAAATACTTCTGCTAGTGTTGGTTAAATAGTCATGAGAAACAACTTTTGTTCAACAAACTTTCTGTAACTTCAAATAAACTAGCCATGACATTCTATTCATTCTATTTTTGGCTACATTTACTAAATATTTATCATATGAAAAAAAATTCTTGGTAATATTGGTTG
Organism: Archaeomysis grebnitzkii; assembly: GCA_031471125.1. NCBI lineage: Eukaryota > Metazoa > Arthropoda > Malacostraca > Mysida > Mysidae > Archaeomysis > Archaeomysis grebnitzkii. The sequence goes on along the minus strand of JARUHE010334812.1, from coordinate 8,825 downwards.
GATGGTCATTATAAACAAGTTTTTTCAACAAAATATTCTGTTACCCCTCTAATAAGAAACTTTAAACTTTTGCTCAAAAACTTTCAGTTATGAAACTGTTTTTGGCCCTAACTTTTTAAAGATCTAATTTTGAAAAAAAAATACTCTTGTATACTTTGATTGGGTGGTCATAATAAACAACTTCTCTTTAATGAAACTTTTGTAATTTCAACAAAAAACTGTAAACTTTTGTTTAAAAAAATTTACAGTTAAAAAAAGGATTTTTGCCTAGCCTATAACTCCTTAAATGTCAATTTCTGACAAAATTAACTAGAAGGTCAAGACCAGGGTGATGAACAATACCTTTTCATTTTAAAGAAGACGTTCGTTTTTGATCGGTTTCGATCGTTTTTAAGCTTTTATTGCAGAAAAAGGCCACTTTGGGCTAACTTTTTGGTTGAAAGAGGACGAAAAAAAATCTTGAAGGACAAAAAAAACCCCTGATTATTAGCACCATGGCCAAGACAAATAACTTTTATTTGTGAAAGTTATGCGACTTAAAATAAAGCTATTTAATACCAATTGATTTTCAGTCAGATGCAGACTACGATACCGGCAAAAAAAACCTACATAGAGCATTCACCTAATGGCACAGTATAAAAATAAAGTTTTTTTGGCTATAGTTCTGTAATATTAATTTTTGGGTATAAAAATAATTTTTGAAATAATATGGCATCCATTAACCAGAGATATCAAATGGTTTCAATAAAAGACAAAAACCTAGATTACAGATTAATTAAACTATATAAAAAAAGTAAAAAAAAAATAGTATTTGACTTCTTATAAAAATACTTAAAATAGCCAAAATAAAATCATAATTTTTAAAGAAAAAAATATATAGAAACTTGTTATTTTTAAGCAAAGTTATTATTCAAGAAAAAATTGTAAATTTAAAAAAAAACATCAACATTTACCTTCACCTCTTATAAAAATAGTGAAATATTTTCTAAGTTAATTTGAGCTGTAAATTCTTTTTATTTAAGCAAAGTTATTATTCAGCTCATTATCTATAAACTTCGTTTAATAAAAATAAACCGAAACAAAAAACAAAAAAATAACATTTACCTTTAAATCTTATAAAAAATAGTTAATTTGTCTTTTAAAACATAATTTACAGGGCTTGGGAGTCGGATGTATAAACCTTCGACTCCGACTCCTCTAAATTTTAAAAACCGACTCCGAATCCTCTGGCCCATAAAATGTTCCGACTCCACCGACTCCGATGCCCTGATAATTTATCAAGAAAATATAACAGAGATTTATTCAAGCACTCACCTCATTATGTATAAGCTTTGTTCAATAAAAAAAACTGTGAAAGCAAAAATGAAAAACGTTAACATTTGCTTTCACCTAAATTGAGCTATATAAAACATTATTTTTTAAAAAGAAAATGTAATATATAGAATTTTTTTATTCAAGTAAAGATATTATTCAGCTCGTTATCTATAAAGTTAGTTCAACAAAGAAAACTGTAAAATCAAAATCTTTAACATTCACCTTCACCTAAATTGTGAACGCGAGATGCCGATGACGGACTGACCCCCGCATGTCGATTGCAATAAGGTATCCACAAAATGGATACCCTAAAAAATCACTCCTTAGTTGACTCGACAACTTTTCTTTAACAAAATTTTCTGTAATGCTTCAAATAAACAATTAATTCACAAACTAAACGGTTCAAATGTCTCACGACCATTCATTCAGGGACTTTTAAAAAAACACAATCACCAAAATCAGAAATGTCAATCATAAACGACGTTACAAAGTGAGAAAACAACCTCCTCCAGTACAACCCCTGCACATTCGAACTATCATAGTCTTTGTCACTACTGTCTCGGCTTACAAGCCGGACATGCAAAGTTGCTTGTACCAACCAGTCTTCTTAAACCAGAACATCTCATTACACCACTTTGCACCCAGTACAGACTATTGCATTACCACAGGTTCCACATGGCTACCTTCCTAATTCTATATTTCCCTTTCCATTTTTCAGTGACAACTGCTTAAATCTTCAGCATGTTGACTTCCAAGCCTTGCATTTCCACCCCCATCCTTAAACTCTCTAACCGTATAACTCTTATTTTAGAGTCTGCTGTCATGACCAGGTCATCAGCATACATCAACTCCCATGGTCCCTCACCTCTCCACTCCTTAGTGGCCTCTTCTAGCACAGTGACAAACAGCAAATGCTTTACTCCCAAAAGTTCTCATTTGGAACTTGACTCCTCCTACAGTGCCATCGCCAATCTAATCAGCCTCTCCGGCATTCCCGGTCTTCTCAATGCTCACACTAACTCCACTTAGTAGCCAAAAAATTCTCCAAATCTACAAAAATGTGATAAGACTTGACTATTTTTTTCTTGCATCTGTTGTTGGTTTTTCCACAATAAACCCAAACTGCATTTCACCAATCTTTATGCCTCTTCAACCTACTCTTAAGTCACCACTCAAAAATCATCATGCCATGCTCCTTATCTCTATACTTTTTGCACCTTAGGGCATCTCTTTTTTCCTTTTACAATGGACTTGTTATATTATTGTTCTAGTTTTCAGGGCTTTTCTCCTCAAATGTTACCATTGAATACCTTTGTTAGTTCATTAATGCCAATTTATCCTAAACTAGCATAACCAGTTAAACCAGATGGACCGGATACCCGTCCATTTTTTATTTTCTTCAGTCCTTTTCTCACTTCTGCTGCTGTAATGTCCCTTAACTCTCTCAACATCCTCAACCTCATATTCATTAGTTTAATTTAAGAGATTTTCAAAATATATTCACTACTCTTTGCAATATTTTATCCTCCTCAAATTGAATATTATTCTGCTTATTCTTAACAACTTTGATCCTGTAATAAATTTTCATTCTTTCTTTAACTGTTTTGCTATTCTGAACAATGTGGTCACTCCTTTAACACTAGTCAAGTCTTCATTCCACTGTTTCTACACCATTTTCTTGGCCCTTGCCACTTCTCTCCTAGCTTTCTTCTTCTTGTACTCTGTTTTATTGTCTTCTTTTCTATATTTCATGCATACTTTGCAAGCTACTTTTTTTCTAAAACTATGTAAATATTAATTTTTGAAAAAAAACTCCCATTTAATTAGCTGGAAGGTTAAAACAAACCACTTTTACTAATTTAAAGTTCCATGTAACTCTACAAATAATGCTGTTTAATACCAATTGAACTTCAAATGCAGACAACACTACTGGAAAAATAAAACCTATATAGAGCTTTCACTCAATAAAAACATCAACCCTAAAGGGTTGATTTTTAAAAGTGAAAACAATTTTTTTTACTTTTATTGTTTCTATTAAATGGTAGAGTTGTAAAAATTTTATTTTTACACTTGTCCTAAGGTAAACAGAAAAATGCGTCGAATTTGTTACTATCGGGCATAAAGGGTTAAATGAATAATTTCATACATTAAAAAACAATAATGGATCTTCCATTAGGCCTAAAATGAATATATTAGTTCACATTTTGACTTAAAATCATGGACATGTTAATCTTGTTCACACAACAAAAATAAAATGGGGTAGGTCTTCAATCCATAGTGGTTTAGTCATAAATTTCAGAAATAAATCAGTGTAAATAGAATTTAGGAACATGCCAACATTCACAAGCCGATATTATTTTAAGTTGATAATAACTGGCAACCAAATTTAAAAAAATCTTATAAATAAAATCAATGTTTACTTTATGTTCCTAGTTCTCATATAGCCCATTACATATACAAGAAACCAACAGTTTATCATAAAATTAAATGATGATTAAATTCTATCACAAAACAAAACAAAACAAAACTTAAAAATATATGACACAAAATAGAAAAACTTCTTCAATTCAGAAGAATGGTACAATATATTTATTTTATTATAAAAATAAGGAAAAGTAAAGACCATGGCTCTATATTTAAACGTTTATAAATTTGTGTAATTGCTGGATACAATTCTATAGTTAATTTTTTCAAATAAATATATATTCTAATGGAACATAACTCCCCACTAGAGAAGTATAGTTACAATACTTAGTTTTTATTTGCTTCAAATAAATTCTCTAAACTTTCAAACAAAAACCTTTAATTTTTTTATTATTATCACTATTATCATTTTTAATGTATATTTAAATAAATGAATACATAAGTAACTAACAAACAACTTTTTTTAATTAATGAAGACAGACATAAAAATAAAACTTTAGAGCTTTTACACTTTTTTTTTACACTTGTCAAAAAAATCAACTTTAAAACAAAAAACAACAACTAAACTTCACTTGCTCATACTACAATAACAACATTCAACATGCAATAATCATATAGAATAAGAGTTTAAATCAAGAAATAATTCATATAGGTGTTGCATTAGCTTGAAAGACAAATCCATAAAGATATTTCTATTCTAATAAAATTACAGTAAAAAAGACAGATGCATTAGCAAAACATTTTTAAATTGAATAATTACATTATATTTAATCAGGATGCCGGTTTTCAGCATAAACTAACTGGTTACAAAATCTTTATAGCTTTAGACAGGATTTTGGTCAATAAAATATGGAAATATCCCATGTTTTTTTGAAAAGTAATATAACAAAATTTCTTTTATAGAAAATGACAAGAATTAATCCCAAAATATATATATTAAAGTTATAGAAAACAACTTTTGATAATCATTTGACAAACCATCCTTGTGAAGCTGCTTTGAAAATCGGCTGCTTGTATTAATGACCAATAAATGCAATTGCTGGAAAATATTAAATATGAAATATCTTAAACCCTCTATGGAAAAGGACTATCAAGGGTCACAATGACAGTTTAAAGCTAGGATCATTTTTAAATTTGTTTCAAAGTAAATGACGAACTTCAACAATCGGCCATCTTAAAGTAGGTTAGAGCTTTTTACTCAAAAAATAAGCCTAGCAATGGAATATCCGAGTGAAAGAAACTACAAAAGAAGCATTAACAATCAATCAAGCACATTTCACAAGAATGAAGAAACGAGTTACTCACATTTATTCGAAAGTTGATGTCAACTTTGAAAGTGACAACATAAGGTGGACGTGCCTTGACGTTGAAAATTCTTAAAAGCTCTGTTGGACAAGATTAGACTTTAATAATAAGCTTTTAAGACAAAACAGGGGGGGAGGGAAGAAAAATTAACAAATCCTATAAAAATGTCATACCTCAATAAATTCAAGTTCCAGAAAATTATTCAAGATATATCATTCTTAATGCACATACTTTTCATTTATGTTAAATGATCATTGCTCTAAAATAAAATAAACTGTCTAGTGGATTTTTTGAAAAATACAAGTTTAAAAGCAGAATAAATACAGTTATTTCAACAAATTAAAGTTTTACTGAAAGTTGTATTCATAATGCATATATTTTTCATTTATGCTGAATATGGTAAAGCAAAAAAAAAAACTCTACAAATCCTTAACAGCAACAACCAAAAGTAACTTAAAGAGTAGTCCCTTACATCTTTGCTAATAATTGCATACTTGCCATTTCTTAAGATACTTTGAATGCAATTTTGACAGCTATTCAAGTTCCAACAAATCCTTTAAATAATAAATTATTACAAGATCATTTGGAGATTTTAGCCGATTTGTTAAATGTTATTGTGTGGCTACAACATAACCATATATCAGATATTTAAACATTTTCAATTGACAATAAGTTTAACAATTTGGATTCTTAGGAGTCCTATATCCACCTGTGGAAAATTCGCCTTGCATAGAGTGCAATAAATCAAAATAATCCTGACAACTTCCCAAGATCTCTAAACATTAAATGTAATTAAACAGAATCAAATACATTAAACTACATTTTCAAAATATAGAAATTTAATTCTTGACAATATTGATCCCAAAAACATGGCAAATCATTGTTTCTTCTATCATTATCACAAGAACAAAAACATTAATGTACGATTTAGCATGAACATGAAACAGTAAAACAAGATAAAACTGGTTTAGCATTATGGCAAAAATTAACATCCATCAGATTTTTAGTCTTGGGTGTACTATGTTCTAGTACACTGCCATTTATCCTATCAAATAATTGTATGTTTATATTAAACTCATACATTCTAACCTCCCTTTAAAATGGAAAAAATGTTTTTTGATACCCTGGCCTCATAAAGACAAATCTCAAATAATTGTTGATTTTAAAATTATTTTTCTCAAGTTAAATGAAAAAACTTTTAGAACAAGTTTTTACAAAACGTATTTAATATCACTATTTTTATTATAACAAACCCTTTATAAAGATGACTAACAAAATATCCTTGTTAAGCACATTCTATCAATTAGAGTGCAATAAAAATCTCCCTCTAATTATATCCAGGGTGTGACTTTTTCAATTTTACACTTTGTGACGACGGTACCTTCTTGCCATTTTTTAGATTTCATTGCAGAAATAGGCTTGTTTCCTACAATTTTGGGGAAAAGAGGTAAGGCATTACCATTTTATTCAAGCTGTTCAAGAAGGTATTAACTTTAGAAAATTTCTGATGGCAGAAATCAATTAGGATTTAAGACCGGAAAACCAAATGGCATATTCACCAATGTCTTGCATGTAGTAAAAACTTTTGATAAAAATAATAAAATTTGGCCACATGTCCATATGAATTTTTCATAAAAGCCCTTCTCAATAGCTAAAAACTTTTCAAAAAGTCTCGTTTGATTGTTTTCAATGTATGCTTCATAGCTGTTCATTCAATTTATAAATGATAATTATGCAAACAAAAAACTTGGAATGTTTTACTTTAATATTTTTAATAGTAAACTCAAGAAGCTGTCCATAAACTCTTTTTCAATGGCAAGCCAATACAGTGGTTGGTATATAGCACCACTCAGCAAGAAAGTACTAACAACATAAAAAAATTTGATTAGTTTTCACTTTTCAGTACTATATTGGCAACCTTTATTGGTGACGTGAGATTTTCAAATGAATTAAGTTTGTTCCATTTCCTATTTTACTGACTTGAGTTTGGTCAATGTTGAATCTGAATTTGTTTTGACTTATTGGTGACATCAGATTTTTAAATGAATTATAAATTTGTTTTCAAGACTTCAATTTGGTCAACGATCATGTCTCCGCGTTGGCTGAGCTGATAAGTGAAAACTTTACATTTCTAGCAAATTTAGGTTGGAAAAGATTGATAAACTAGAAAATAAAGTGCAACCTGTTGCTGGTTACACTGATGTTCACTTGGAGCAAGAAAAGAGTGAAATCCGTTATCTTCGAGTATTTTTTCACTTCCATTTCTCAAATTACAAGCTTTCTGGGTTCTAAGGTCAGTTTATGTTACCAATCTACCCATATGAAAGTAGATTAGATTGTGTTTTCAGAGATTCCATATTTCCTCTTATTTCTGAATTATGTGAAAAATATGTAAAAGTAGGGTTTTCAAGACAGTACTTTAAAGATTCTTTCATAGGATTTTTTCATGTTTAGTGCTTTCATTCAGGGTCTCCAAATGAATATTAAAACTCTTTCCTACCAGAATTTAAAATTACAAACTTAAATATAATTCTTACTGGGTATTGCCCTTTCACCATACTGAAATGTTTACTATTTAACAAAACGTTGAAAAAAGCTTAGTAATTTAACAATAAATTCTAACAAAAAAAATAAAAATCAACATGCTTCTCTGTTTTAACCATCCCATTGTATAATATTCCAATAATTTGCTGGTCTTTTGATTGGTTGATGCTTCAGATAAATGAATCAAAGCATTCCCCACTAGTTGGATTTTGAAGAAATTTGAAGAAAACAATAGTAAATTTTTTCTTATTCTCATTAATAACTTGAAACCTTTGATAAGTTAAAAGAATTTGAGATATGAGTGATCAGACCAAGAATTTTCTCCGCTTTCATGTGATCATTTCAGAATGTTAATTGAATAATTATTTGTATGTTAATTGACCAGTAAGATTTCAGAGTATTTGGCAAAGGGTATATGAAAATTTTTCTTTTCATTCTATCAATTTCTTATCGGTATAGAGTGCAGCATAGTCTTGATGCTAGTATTTATTTTATTTATACAATTGATTTACCCTTTCATGAAAAAACATTTTACTACTCAAAAGCCTAAATGTTTAATGAACTCATCAAATCAATCTTAACATTTTTCATTACACTAGATAATAATCTTAATTCTTAAATATTACTGGTTTGTTACCTTTATCAAATATGTTCAACATTGTATGCAAGTAATTAAATGCTAAATATTTTCTGCTTGTCATAAGGTCATAGAAAAAAATTCTTACCACAATTTTTTGTCTTAGATGGAAACCCTGCTGTTAGTACTTCTCTAACCATGTCAAAAATAGGAAATTGCAAACTTTTATTTCCTGATGCTGCGGGGGATGAGCAAAATGTCGTTTAGAAAGAAGTTTTCGTAAGGTGACAGCGAGGAAATCATCAACGTTTTTGCACTGCCATGCAAAACAAAAAGATTAGAAATGTCAATATTATGAAAGTAATATGTACTTCAGTTGAAAACAGGTCGTTGCATTAGGGTGCCCTCAAGTGATAGCATATTTACACTACTTTTCAATTGCCATTAACATTACCAAATAACCATTTTATTTTTTCCAATGTATCGAACTGTAATATCACATTAATGTACGGGCCATCCCAGCTTTGCGAAAACCCTCTCCAACAAAAAAACATAGTAAAAAAAAATAGGTAAGAAAAATAGGTAAAACTAGCCATAGATGACCTGCAATCTCGCTTGGCTAAAATTCAATAAATGTTTATTTTATGAAATTTTTTTTTCC
>JARUHE010334801.1:0-10722 GCA_031471125.1 Archaeomysis grebnitzkii | reverse complement strand
TTTATAAATATATAAAAACATAGATATGTGTATAAAACCAGTGGTACATTTATGTATATATAAACATGGTCGTTAGTTTTCTCAAAATTGTTACCTTTAATCTGTAAGAAAAAAATACTTATTTTTTCCAAAAGATTTATTGTGAAAATATATGTTTTTACAGTTTAAAGTTATAATATCACAACAATTTCAATAATATTAGCATGCTTCTCAATTAAACTTACGATGTTGATACATAAAAAAGATGCACGATACCTAATTTAAAAAATTTACAAATTCGAAAGTGTTTCAAAAAAAGGTTATTCCTTTTTTCTGAACTAACGATTTGAAAGGTAACAGGTGAATAAAGGTTTTCTTTTTTCTTACTTGCTGTTTTTCAACAACTAGCCAACGATCTTGAGCTCTATTGGTGAAAATGTATTACGTTTGCTGTAAATCTGCACTGAAAACATTGTTACAATGTAATATGGTTTTGATTGAATCACAAGAAAGTTGATTGAATCAACAAAAGAATGTGCAATGTTAACAAAAGTTAGTCAATTTTATGATGTTAATTTTGACTATCTTAGATATAAAAGTTAGTCAAGTGTTTTCAGTGTGTTAATGAACTATCGCCCAAGAAATAAAAGTCCCCCTCAACTGGAAAATGGTTTAAGATTGACAGTTTTAAATTATTCAATCATGTTTGTAATTAAAGTATTTTTCGTGTTTTAATGTTCTAAGATTACTAACAAAAGAAGTTGAATTGTATAGAGGTAAGCTCTATGTTATTTGAATATGGGTTACCTAATTTGTGCTATTGTCGATCCATATGTATAGGTACACACTGTGACTATGTGTACGTCGTATGTAGGCCTTAAAAAATTCAGCACAATCTTCACCAAACAAAATTAATTAACATTTTTATTTATCTTGCAAAATTACACATACTTTTTGTAAATTATCAACTTTTTAAATTTTCTCATACCTATAAATGTAATCATATAGTATTCATAATCAAGGAAGATAATTCTGAAAACTATTATAGTTTTTATCTCTGCCCCGCTTCACATACCAACCTTAATACTACTACCCACATCAAGTGATGTGTACCCTAAGGATATGCAGCCGACATATGGCGCGTCCTCCAAGTTAGATAATTTAGCTAATGGTTTATTAATATTTGAAATGAAGTTAGATCATTTAGTTAACAGTTTATTAATATTTGAAATGAAGTTAGATAGTTTATTTAATAGTTTATTAATATTTGAAATAAAGTTTGATTTTATTTATTTGGAAATAATGTTCACAAGCTTATCCTTTGTCTAAATACAGGGAAAAAATGAACTCTATTCAAAACATTAGAATATATACCATCCATGATACGAACGTGTTTTTCCCTTGCCACATATTACAGACATTTAAAACTATTTTTTTTATCAACAGCTTTGGTAATACCACCCTTTTTGCGTTCCTTCAGATGCATAACGCATAAATTGTGTGCCTTAGATGTAAAATGGTCGTAACTTTTTTTTCTTAGAGACGCCTGCTTAACGGCTTTATTTTTTCCGTGTCCTTCAACGTTATATTTCTTCCATTCTTTAGATATATGTATGTCCTTTCCATTTAAAACATCAAGTTTGGCACTTGAATCACATCCTAGTTTCTTGTTCATGACAACTTAACATTCGTATTTTTGCGTAAATATCTCGGCCTGTCTTACATCCCAACAATCAGGAAGATTATAATTATTATTCCTAGTATTTTCAAACTCTATATCTTGCAGATTTGCAGTTTCAGATGTTTTATCACAAATTTCTTTCTGTAATGTTAGATGTTCCGGTCATGATGCTTGTTTTGAAATACTATCGCTTTCTGAACCTGATGCAAAATTTGTTTGTTCAGAATTCTTTTTGCATCAATCTTTGGAGATTAAACAAAAATCAGGTATACTATGCTGTCACTTCATTGCAGGGTGATAGATCTACAATTGAATTATTCTTAATTTTTGTTGAGATAATTTTATTAATATGTTTTGTTTAAAGTGAAAATGACACATATTAACTTTATAGTTATATAATACGCAATACGAATGCAATCCTTAATGCAAATTTGTGGGCTATAAAAACTTCCTTTTATAGAAAAACAATACAAAATTTGTAGACAAGGTCAATAATTGTGTTCAATTAAATACATAAACTAAATTTGTATATAATTATTTCGTAGATTTGACAAAGCTGACCGTAAGACAAAATATAAACGGTTCATTTAATCAATATAACAAACAAAAATGTCCTTCGTTAGTCTATCCGTGCTAAACAGACTAAATATGGCACACGTGACCCTACCACAATGAACGTTAGGAACCAAATGTTTGTGTCTTGTATGTGACTCAGGGTTGCCAGATTGCACCACCTAAATATGGCCAAATGTTTAAATTACGATTAAGAACTACAAACACTATATATAGTTAAAGATAATGACGAATTGTGGTATAATATTTACTATCAACTTATAAATAGAAGCTCCTGACCTCGAATGTAGTCCATAGTCCTGTGTGCAGGACAACTGGCTGCCACGTTCTATACGCACTCCGAGAACAAAGTATTTTTTTAATTATTATAGCATATTATTATACAGCACATTAGCTGCAGAGGTAAAAAACGCTGTATGAAAACAAGGACAGATTAAGAGGGTGGACAAAAAGAGGAAGAAGCTGAAGAGGAGAGATAGGAGAAGTAAATTAAGCATCAGGGCCTGGGTGGGTATCAAATTCCACCAGCTGCAAAAATATGCAACCCCTTAGGGGGAATGAACGTATGCACATGCACACTGCACTGTCTACAAAGTCTGATGTCATCAGCATATGTTAGTACGCATTCAATCAACGATTTGAAAAATTATGTTTTTTATCCAGATGATTATGTATGTTTCACTAGAAGAAGGTAGTCCAGGAACCGGTGCAGGCGGTTCTGCGAACTTTTATATTTTTAGGAACCGGTGTGAACCCCTTGAATCCTACCACTGTATATAACTGCAGGTCAACAAACAAGAAACTTGAATGTTTACAGGCGGTCATCCTAATTAACGAAATTCTAATTAGCGATCTCATATTTAACGGGAAAAAATGTATGAAGTACATCCTATTTAACGAATTGGTACCATACTTTGCATTTAACGCTCTCCGGTGGCGCCACCTATAATTTCAATGTTTTCGCACAATATAGTAAAAACTCACTAACATCTTGTAAAACTCTAACAAAATAACTATATAAATGAAATCTAATAAAAGCTGGTAGACATCTAATAAAACCTAGTAAAAGGCTAATAAAGTATTTATGCAGAACAAAAAAAACACTACAACTAACAAAAACACTAATAATAACAAAAAATTACGTATATACGGCGAGGCAGAACGCACATCCTGAAGAACACACTTCTGTAAGTCAAACTCTCATCATACCACGTCATAATTATGTAAGTCTTGAAAATTATCAACAAATTAAAAAATCTCAAGTATCCAGGAAATATTTACCAAAATAAAGCTTCATATTATATTTCTAGATTTACAAGTTTACACATTTAGTATAGATCCCAAGAAATAGAATGGAAAAATTAATTATTTTCATGGCTTACATGCCACTTATGCAACCCCGTACTTAACGATTTTGTATCCAGCTTTAACTGGGGGCCGCCTGTATTGTAGTTTAAAAAAATATATAATGAACTTTTAATGTACTCGTCATAACTGTTTCTTTCAGATATAAATGATAACTATAGGTCAACAAACAAATAAATTGAATGTTTTACTTGAGCATTGAGAATTATGGCAATCTTCATATAAAAACCTAAAAAACTTTATATCTCAATAATTATAAGTTTTTTAAAAAATGTCACTTGGGAATGTTTAATGTACACCTCATAACTGTTCATTTGAGAATAAATGATAACTCTAGGTCAACAAACAAATTTTTTAATATTTTGGATATAACGGAATAGTAACACCTTAGTGGAACTTCACCAAAAAACTATAAACATTAGGTTTTAATAGTTTACTCTATCATTTGAAGAAAGTCTCACCAACAACATCATATATAAGTTATAAAAAACTATTTTTCAATTATAAGTGTTAAGTATAATTTAAAAAACGTTAAAGCTTAATGATATATTTAAAATTGCTTCCACTTTTTTCAATTAACATTTGTGATTTAAAATTTTCTATAATTTCAAAAATGCTCTTAGCAAATTAATGGTGTGTGAACCATATTACATTTTCTATTCATGAACGTTATATAGTGCGTAGATATAACGTATTAACTTAGTTAGATTTTTACACATTTGTTTGCGGAGTAGATGAAATTTTAAGTTATATATTCAGCTTTGTACGTTGTTCCAAAGGCTTGCAACACAAAACAAATCAATGTGAAGTATTTTTTTTAATTGTTATTTTCATTTGTAGTATTTTTTGTTGAAACCTTAAATTTTATTGTAGAAATATTACACAAAATTTTTTGAATAACTATTGAAGATAAGATGATGCAAGACATGGGTATTCATGATTCAGGATGGAAGTAAAAATAAAACAACATTTAAAGTATTTATGAATAAAAACCAGACTCATAAGATGCCGAGATGGTTGTTTGGATCCAATCGAGAAATTTAGCAATGTTTGTGCCTACTCCATATCCCTTTGCAGTTACACCGCAGCTGTGGCCCTTGGTGACAAAGCCAATTATGACGTAGTTGTCTTGACTTCCATCATAATAATGCAAAGGCCCGTCAGAATATCTCTGCAATAAAATAGTTACAGTTATGAATCAATAATAATACTAATATAAACTTCTGTCAGAATATCTCTGCAATAAAATAGTTACAGTTATGAATCAATAATAATAATAATATAAAGTTCTGTCAGAATATCTCTGCAATAAAACTGTTACAGTTATGAATCAGTAATAATAATAATATAAAGTTCTGTCAGAATATATCTGCAATAAAATAGTTACAGTTATGAATCAGTATAATGGTGAGTTACTTTTACAGTTTTGCTCAGATAAATTTTGTGTTTTTTATAATGTAAATAAATCAGACAGTCTCTATTGGATAAACTATCGCCCAAAAAAAACAGCAGTTCGCAACTGAAAATTTATTTGAAATATATAGTTATAAATTGTTCCTTTCAACGTTATAAAGAAGATTTAAGAAATAAATAAATTATTTATGTTTTAATGTTTTACAATATCAACAAAATAATTTAGAAAGTTCGTATGATGGTACACCAGGACTTGTCATAGCTGCAGCAAAACAATTGTAGATGCTGATCGCAAGTTATACGTTCTCCGGTAGATGCGACTTTTCCAGACAATAACCAGGTATCCATAAGTATTATTTATGGTTTTATTGAGAGATGGTGGTCGAGTGGATACGAACGCTGGCTGGAGATTAATGCTGCATAAACAAATCTCATAGGCGCCAATTCGAGTCCGGTTTACAGCTATTTCATTGGGATTTGAACGTGTTTTCCATTAAAATCTCATGTGGTAAGCTTACCCCGACTTGAAGGAAGCGCCATATATTGGCTGCATATCCTATTGGTACACATCAATTGATGTGGGTGATAGTGATAAGGCCTATATTTGTGGAGCGCTGAAGAATATTCATTGAATAGTCTCGGCGCAATACATATAAAAGTTGTGATTGTTATTATTATAAAATAACATAAAAGGATCCAGGTGAAAAATGTAATAAAAGTGTCCATGCAAAATAAAACAGTAAAAGTACCAACTAAAAATAAAATAAGATGAAAAAATCTATAAACAATAAAACAAATAAGATAAAAATGTCCACACAAACCAAAATAAGACATCAGTAACCATATACAATAAAATAAAATAAAAGTGTCAACGCAAAATGAAATAAAAATAAAAAAGCAAAAGAAAGAAGGAGGAAATAAATGCGATATAATAAGAAAATATACGAATAAATAGAGACCAAAGAAGGACGACGAAAAGTTATAAGAAAAGGAAAACGCACTAAAAAAAGAAATAAAGATGCAAAAGAAGGAATGAAGAAGTATCATAGAAAGTTAGAAATAAATTAAAACGATTCAAAATAAGAAATAAAGATGCGAAAGAAGGAATGAAGAAGGATCACAAAAAAAAGAAATGAAAGAAGACGAAATAAAGATAGAAATAAAGATGCGAAAGAAGGAATGAAGAAGTATCATAGAAAGTTAGAAATAAATGAAAACGATTTAAAATAAGAAATAAAGATGCAAAAGAAGGAATGAAGAAGGATCACAAAAAGTTAGAAATAAAGAAAGACGAACTAAAGAAAACAACTAAAACCGAAAAAAGAAACGAATAAGGAAAAGTGAATGAGACGCACCAGACATTTCGTGGGTTCGTCCTCTCCAAGGCAGAGGTTATTGGGTCCCATGCTCCTGTCTGTCTCCTTCTGATCATCAATGCACTTCTGCAGCTCCTTCACGGGGAAGGCTTGACCTATAGGGACGGGCACGTTGTCCACCTCCGTCTCAAAGGTTGTGACTGTAACAACACATGAACTGGTTGGACTAAATGCATTTTCAACAACATACCAACAAATTTAACCATGAAAAAGTAAATCATCAAAAAATAATTTCTTTCAAGTTTTCTGAATTCAGTAGTTGTATTACACGTTAAAGAATAAGAACGTACACAAATATAACATATGCAATTGTGATTAAGCATATATTTGAAGCAGCATGAGAGTGAATCGATCAATAAAATACAAAAGTGAAGTTTTTGTGAGTTTCCGCTCTAGTTAGTTACAAGATTTACCAGACTTTATTATATACTTGTCTTATATAAAATTTTTTGCTAAACATGTTTAAAAGTTTTACAGTAAACTAAGAGATTTTGATCTTGCATTGTTGTGCTTATAACAGTTGTCGATAAATAGCCAAAAACAAGAACTACGTCATTAATGTATGTTATACCAACGCCGACTCTACTACAGGCCTTGTTCATACCTGTAAGGAATTTTCGTTAGTTACAAAAAACCATTGAAAACACAATTGGTAGCATAGATACAAAGTATAACAGTGATCTCGACTTAACCTTTCTTCATCTTTGATCAACTTTTTTGATCGTAGATCAACCATTTTAATATTGATTGAACGACAAGAAAATTAATCCCTTATCAAGAAAGGATAAGTCGAACACGTTTTCGTGTAACTAAGGTTTCGATACCAAAGGCCTGTAGTAGAGTTGGCGTTGGTTATACCAATGCTGACTTTACGACAGGCTTCTTATTTACTTGCCATGAATTTTTGACTATTACAAAAAACCATTGGAAACACAACTGGTAGCATAGATACCAACCATAATCGTGACATCGTCCTAGCTTTTTTCATCTCTGATCAACTTTGTTGATCATAGATCACTTATTTTAACATTGATCGAACGACAAGAATGGTAATTCAAGAAAATATGGCTAGAGAACGTATTGTGTAATAGGGATTTCGATGTGAAAGGCTATAACATTACTAGTAAATAATTAGTTTTAAATGTTTCTTCTTGTTGTTTAAAAAATCTATAAGATAATGATTTGAGCTTATCTAAAATTTGAAACTCTTATGTATATCAGATTGCATTAGATATTTGGAGGCACTGCAACTGGATCATGGAATCAGGTTTGCTATATAATTGATCAGAAGTTCAGGGCAACGCCAGATACTCACATGGAAGATGATTATTGTATCCAACTGTAAAGAGATCGATTCCCTCAAAAGAAACATTTTCCATCTCAAACGGAAGACATGCTGGACGAATTGTTTCTGAAATGATTAATAAAGTTGATGAAATTGGAAACTTTCTTCCATTTTAAACACATATATGTGCAGTGTAAAATAATTGGTGTTTTCTTCTTCTAGCCGTTTAGAAAAACCCTTCTTGGTTAAATCATAGATCAAGGACGTATAAATACACCACTCAATGTTACAATTTAGACCATCTATATGTCTTTGATATATGGTTAAATGCAGAATAGCTGCCCCAGTAGGTATGATATAGTACACCATACCCACTAGTAACACATTACACCACAACACATTCACGTTAAATCTAATACAAACTAACTATACATGAACTTTTATCACAAAAAATTAAAGATAAATTTTATCGCATACAAGTAAATTTGAAGGAAAATGGAGTTTCATAATTTGCATAAGGATCAAGCTAAGAATTTGGCACCTAGCTAATTTAGTGCAGAGCTGCGCAGTACTGCAAGCGTCGACTACAATCAGTATTACAATTATAATGTTATACATTTAAACTGTTGATGTATAAAGTTGAAAAGCTGACAGTTGTTATTAAATACTGTATATAGTTTAACCTTTAATTCTGGTTTCAGTTAAATTTTTAATAACTACTTGCTATATCGAAAACAATAAGATTTGATTAAATAAACCCAATTTATTGTTTGGTCTGTCTCGCTCTTTAGCATACTGTTCTCAATATAAGAAACCATAAACTAAGCAAAACTATACTGTTTTGTTAGTAATTTTGAAAACAAATTGAACTGCTTGTATACCACTACAGCAGGAAGACTATTCATTTCTGTCTCACACATTAAATCTATAGCCTAAGCATTGACAAAAGTTGTCATGACTACATTAAAACATAGCTTAGTTAACAAACGAAGCAATAGAACAGTCTACCCAATTCATTCGTTTTAGCACCATCACTATATTATTGTACCTCAATGCTATAAGCTCTTCCAAAAATACTCAAGCAAATTAAAATCGGTATAAAAGAATGCTGTCAGAACTATCACCAAAACACTCAAAAATGAGATACTATTACTCTAGAGTCTCGACATAAAATCCCCAAACTTGCTTACAGTTTTACAACGTATTGTTAAAATCTCACTTTTAAGTGAATTCACAACAAGACTCTAAAGTGTTTACAAGTCGACATTTACGATCAGAAACCATGCTTCTAAACATTCGTAATACGACAAACAAAGTAGGATCCAACTCTTCTATCCTTGGAGTAAGCTCCTATCTCATATAAAGAACTGATCGATTACTACTGACTTTTGAACAGTTACTTGTTGATCTTAAAACATTTGTATTACACCAACTTATTACTATTTGAGATGGCAAAAGTGTTTCCAATCGAAGCAATCAATTGATTAAAATGGTTACATGTGCTGTTCTATCTGGACCGATCTAAATCGATCTAGAATTCTAGATTGATATGAATTTCTGGGTTGTTGCTACGTACCCGTTTTTGTATCTTAGCGTAGGGTATTTGTATCCATATTTTAGCGTAGGGTGGGTTGTTGGATATTTTAACTTGTTTATGTTTGCTTTAAAATAATTACACTAAGCTTTATTTTTCAAAGCTAACAACATATGAAGACATTTGACTGTTTTCAACATTTTTAAAATTAGTTTGAAGAAATAAAGTATGTTACAATTATCTTAAGGCAAACAAAAAAAGTTAAAAGACCCTACGCTAAAAATATCATGGGTACAGATACGACAAACACTGCACGTGGTACCAACACCTAAATTAAGATCAATTAATCTCGAACAGCAGACAACCAATAACCAATTTGTGTATTATTAACAAAACTGTCACTTAAGGAAATGATTACAACTTAAGAAAGGCCAACACCGTAAACAAAATAGTATGAATATCAGTGAATGTGTGGCCTTAGCTATCCAATTTTGAGCTATCATATAAGCTTCTTAAATTTTATAAGAATAAATATACTGAACAAGATAAATACATAGAACGACACACACTTGTGAAATCAACTTGTCTGTCTAGAAGAACGATTGCTATGTCATTTTCAAATGTGTAACTGTTGAACTCCGGAGTGAAGTGCTCGACAATGTAATAGTCAACGGGATTGTAACCATCGGCGTTTGTCCCTATGTCGTATTCACCCAGTCTGGCGTGCGTTCTAGAATTTAAAATAGAATGAGTAAAATATTCTTAACATTTATTTTAATATAAATATTTCCTTTAATAAAAAATAACAAAAACGACTAAATAAACGGTACAATTATTTTAATGAACTTACTTTATTGTTCAATTTAATTGTCTAAGAAAGTTATAGTGAGAGTAATTTCTCAAGTAGGAAACAATAACAAATATTAATGTATTATGCGACGATTTTATGAAAAAATATAAACTTTATATGAATGATTCATTACCATTAATCTTATTAACATCCCGCCAAATATTCTGAAAGTTTGACATTGAACATGAGAGATGATATCCTAGTGGATGGCAATTTTAACGTGGTTGTAGTCTTTTCAAATTTGATATGCTAAACTTATCCCGGCTTGAAGACAGCGCCATATATAGGTTGTATATCCTTAGGGTACACATCAGTTGATGTGGGTAATGTCGATGATAACGATAAACGCTTTTTGAGCTGCTACAGCTGAAAAGCGCTCTATAAATTTGACAAACTTTTAATATTTCGTTGGGTATACAACAAAATAAATTTAAAGTTATGATTAAACGATGCACAAATTAATAATCTTTCGGTAGATTAATTAGATAAATTGCATAAAGGTTATACAAACATTGTATTGAATAAATTACACATTCTAAAATTTTAAACTTGATGTCTATGATTTATTTTTGTTAATGCAATAGAAAACTAAACTAGTAATCCACGAACCGGACGGTTCCAATGTCTCGCTATGATTCATTCAGTAACTTTAAAAAAAAATTCTCC
>JARUHE010334790.1:0-10724 GCA_031471125.1 Archaeomysis grebnitzkii | reverse complement strand
TAAATATAAATTTATATATATATACATGTATGTATATATATATATTAATTAACATATATCTTTGTATGGTTAAATTAAATATTTTTTCTGGCCTGCTCCAACTAGAGTGGAAAAATTGATTTCTTTTAAATATTTTGTTGTAAAGTTTTTTTAGATGTTTTGTATTAAAATTTTGTAATCAAAGCAAACGTCAATGCGCCTCAAAGAAATGAGTACTCCTGCACTTTAATTTTTTCAGAATCCAATGTTGAAGTTTCTCGGAACAAATAGAACAAAAATGATTTCAACATAAAATTAAGAATTCACTATTATGAAAACTTGAGCTATATACAATAGTATCATATATTAAATGATTAATTATCAGAACTTATAGTATTAAAGTATTATATTTATCTGCAAATAAATTAAGTTTGATAAGAAAAATGTCATTTATCAATTGCATTCTAATGATTGATTAAATTCATCTCGATCCCACAAATTTTATAATTTTCTGTATGCAACGTAGGTTTTAAATATTTTTTCTTTTTTTAAATAAAAATTAAACTTGAAAACGTATTTGACTTTCTTATCAAATATTATTAATTATATTTTATTATTTTAATTTAATCTGATTGAAGAAATTGACAACGAATTGGTTAATAAGTATAGACAGTTTTAATTGATAACTATTTGCTTTACATAAAAAAATGGATTGTAATCCAGATACTGTAAGATTAATAGTTCATTAAGAAGGGCTCAAGATAAACATTTGTTATCATTTAACTCGTTGAATTAAGGAAGAAGTAAGAACATCGAAGTGTGTTACATTCAAGGAAAAATGATGAATTAAAAAACACATGCAGTGGAGGATACAAACAGTTGCATTGTTTAAATTTGAATTAAATAAAGTTGAATTTGTAAGATGCCAATGTTTCTATAATATGTTTTCATATTTTAAATGACTGTGCAACTGCAGTATTTCAAACTAGTGTTAATCAGTGTTGTGATCCAGCATAAACGAATGGGGAATATGCCTAACATAAGGGCATCTGGCAAAGCCATTATGTGGATCGACCGAGGTGACCTTTATAGTAGCAACAGCAATTGAGTATAGAAAAAAATATGATTTTAGACTAACATATAATTAGCATTGAAGCAATTATAACGATCGACACCTTTCAGAATTGAAACTTGGTCGAAGAGCAACAGCAACGCTGCCTGAACCCGAAATGTTTTGCTGCTTAATTATGCACCCGAAAAGATGCTTCAATATCGAGATTTCCATCACCGCGAGACAATCAATTTTGTGGCGAGGTTGACACTGACAGGCTTCGATTTCAATTAACCATTTGACGCCTGACTTGAATGCTTTGAACTTCTGTTGAGAGATCTGGAGCTCTCGTCAGGCCTCAAAGGGTTAACTTGGAGATGAACTCACCCTACCCGAAAATTAAAAACTTTTTGGGTAACGGCTAATTGTATTCTTAGATGAAAGTTATCTTATGCAAGTCTTATGTTGTTGTATTTTGTGCATTTTATCTTATGTTGTTGTATTTTGTTCATTTTATCTTTAATATTTTGTTTGTTTAAAACAGGATAATTAAATTATACGATCATTGGGTTGATATTGAACCAATATTAACAATATAAAAAATATATTTAACTTAGTTTGTAAAATCATTTCACATTAATTAAAATACTTTTAGACATCATCATAATATTCTAGACATGTTCTATGCATAGTTTTTGACCATACATTATCATTAAACTGTCATTTGAATAGCCTGAGTAAATGAAATATATTGACAAATCAACACTTGAATGTTTACGAATATTCACTACTGTCATATAACTTATTTTAGTTTACCCACAAACAGTTTAATAAATCATAGCGTATTCAAAATAATGCAGCTAGCTTATTAACCAACACAATTAGATTATCAAACATAACCTCAGTATTAAAGGAGCTTCATTGGCTATCTGAAGATTTTATTATTAAATGGAAATGACATAATTTAAATGTATTAATAATATGATACTTTTATACCAACCCAATAAGGTATTTTAACGTTGTCACAACGTTATCACTAGAGTTGCAACTCAAAAAAAAACAAGCGTGTTTTCAACGTTTTTTTATGGTTTTATTTGATTTTTTTGAATATATTTAAAATATTAGGTAATTATTTAATTTTAAAATGTTTATATAAGAAATCAATTATTTATTTTTATCAGGGCAACTATCATTGCAAATATGGATTAAAATATGTATGTTATGTAGAATAATCTTACTTTAATAATCTCAGGTTAGTGACAACAACATTTTCAAATGTATTCTCTAATGATTCTGATGCTTGTATTTATATTATTAAACATGGTGTTGCAAACATTTTTGATAAATAAACAATATATATCGCAAAGTTAAAATATATATTGAATCATATTCTTACATTTTTTTTACTAATATATTTATAAAACAGGTTAAGGAGTAGCTAAGGTAACTTTAAATATCTTAATACTAGCCAAACTAAACTATGTGTTTATATGATAAAAAAATAAAACCGATAAGTTCTACACAAGTAAACTAATTCAGTGTTATAATGCATAACAACATATTTAATTAATATATGAATACCTTATTGATAATTACTAAATTATAAGATAATATAAATAATTGCAAACTACTAATTAATTTATTTCAATAAAATACGATTCTTAATTAGATAAATATCAAATGTTATTGAATTAAATTTCAATAAATATTGATTTTATAAAATAAAATCCCTATGATAATATTGTTCTGAATTAAATAATTTAAATAAAGCCATTCACATTCAATAAAAAGTATGTGAAATACAAACTTGACATTTTTTTAAATCAAAAATGTACTAAGAGCAAAAAAGACTCGCCTTCATTACCGCCTCCGCCCCAACAATCACAACCTAAAAATATATAATTAATTTAAAGACATAACGTTCACCACTCATACATCTGACCATACACTAAACCTTATAATAACTATAGATGCACAAATTATATCAATCTATTATATACACATTAATCTTCTTTCATTTCAAATCATTGCTTCATAAAGTCGGTCATAAGCCTACCCTTATTAAATAAAGGACGTAAATACATTGAATAACGTAAGATAGACAGTATAAACATCACACATTTTTCCAACGATTTTTTAAAACTGATAATCTAAAAGAAAACATAAGTATTTTCAATATTGACCAACTTGTAACAATGTGTATATAGTACTTTAAAACTCACTTCATCATTATCCACCATTAATAAAGAAGACGATAACAATTCAACCAACGTTAACCTGGTATACAAAATATTTAAAGAAGTTAAAAAATCAAATGTAAACGTAAAAGAAAATCGTTAACAACAATAGTTAAAATCTCGCTGACAATTTTTTAAATTCTTAAAACATATATTTCACTGAATGTACGAAAGCCAAAGTACGCTACTTTCAATCCAAGTTCATAAATTGCTAAAATGATCAAAATAAAAAAAATTTCCTCATTACTGAACTATCTGGAGACAACCAAATCATTTCTTATTCACTCCAAAATAGAAATGATTTGTGCAAAATATTTCGGAATTTTTATAAAACAGCCACTACTAAAAATCAAGAACCACTCAATGATATAATTGATTACACAACAGTAACAACACCGACATCGAAATCCCTATTACAAAATACGTTCTCGACCCATGTTTTCTTGATAAGGGATTAACTTTATTTTCCTTCGATCAATGTTAAAATAGTTGATCAGAGATGAGGTCGATATCACAATTATGGCTGGTATATATGCTACCAGTTGTGTTTCCAATTGTTTTTTTTTGTAATAGTCAAAAAACCATGGCAAGTAAAAATAAGAGGCCTGTAGTAGAGTCGGCGTTGGCAGTAATATCCGAGTTACCTACCTAATCTAAATAAATTTACTTCATTAATCATTAATCGAACCATAACTTCTCAAATTGATAAGTTTAACTACCGATAAGACTTCCCAAACCAATAACTACAATAACAATCCGTAACTACAGGTTTTTTACCAGATCCTTAGAAAACTGATCGGATTATTCACATTATCAAAAATAGGAATAAGGGTTTACAATTGTAAATGTATCGTCTTATAAACACCTTTCCATGTCTTTTAAAACTCTTGGAAAAAACTGAAATCTTACAGATTATTTCTCACTTAAATAAACTACCTGTCAATTACAATCACAACTATGCATACAAACAACATGCTAGCTCTTAAACTATTCTTATAAAAATAGCATCTGATCTTTTGAATAACATGGACAGCACACGCATACTATTTCTAACCTTGTTTGACCTATCACCAGCCTTTAACATAGTAAAACATGATAGACTCATTAACATTGTACATCATAATTTCAATATTTCAAGGGTTTGTCATGGATACAGTCAATATGGAGTGCAGCAAGGAATTTGCCTAGGCCCCATAAAATTCAATGCTGACATATCATTACTATACTACTACAGATTAATATTCACCTGATAAACATCAGATTTACTTTTCATTTAAACCTGATCAATCGACTTATACGGAAACTCACAACGAAATAGAAGCATGTATTAGCACATTCTATAATTCTCAACTAACTCACAATCTTCTCATTAATGATGCAAATACTGAAGACATTATTATAGGTACCAGCAAATAATTAAATCAAATTAATCTAATAACATTAAAGATCGGAGTTGAATCAATTCAACCATCTTCAAATGACCAGAACCTAACTTTTAAAAATCATATTTCCTCCACCTATAATAAATTTTTTAAATTTTTTTTTAAATTTTATACTTTATTTTTGTTTTAAATTGTTATAGCACTATAAGATAAACCTTATTTTATTATATTATTTCTATTTTATTAATGCAAAGTCATAAGTTTAACAAAAAAATAAAATTAAAAAAAAAACAATTAAATCCTAAAAAAACACCGAGGAAAAAACGTGTTTTTTTGCAACCCTAGTTATCACAACGTTTATTTATTTATAATATTTATTTATCCAACGTTGTATTTTGCAAAACCTTTTTCATTAGAATTATTGTTGAAGCCAACGTTGTATGAACGTCTGATCATGTTATTTAAACGCTATAACAACTTTCTGTGCACATTTTACATACAACGTAATATGAACATTTTTACAAACAAAGTTATTTTAACTAACCATTGTTTATCGTTTCTGAAACGTCTGCTTATACCCATTCCAAAACAAACACTTACTCAACGTTTCATTAAAGTAATTTATGTAACCATAGGTCAACAAACGTTAAATAATGGTTAGTTGAAACAACGTTGTTTTAAAGATGTTCATATAACGTTGTATTGAAGTTGGTTAGAGTAAAATTTGTACAGAAAGTTGTTATAACGTTTAAATAACATTACCAGATATTCATACAACTTTGAACTCAATAATAATTCCAATGACAAAGGTTTTACAAAATTCAACGTTTTAACAACATTTATATTGGGTGTGTTGCTAAACAAACCTCAGTTCAACTCTCAAACAATGTTCGAAACAACGTTGGTTGCCCACTGGGTATAATCAATAATAAACAAACTAAACAGACAGAACCCTTCAAGCATATAGACAAATTAAATTAGTTCAACCAACAACAAATAACAAACTGGGTGAACTTTCCTCTACATAGTAGATAACATATCTGTGGAACATATGTGGAAGTGATCGATCTAAGGTCCAATTGATGTACTGTTGGTAAGGTTTTTAAAGCTAAAGGCTTCATACATATACGTACGCACAAAGGAAATATAATTACAAATTGTACGGTTGTTTTTCCAATCAAGAATGTGAATATTTTAATACGTATTTTCAAGAAAATGTCAAACATTTAATGAATTTGAATGAACGGCTTCCTTTAAAATATTTTTCTAATTAATCCTTCATGGTTTAGTTAACTTGAATATTTTGATGTTATAACAATAGCTCAACTGAAGCAACCCTCATTCAAATAACATAGAGCTTACCTCACTTGTGCTATTGTCGATCCAAATAGTCTGTAAAACTAAGTAAACTTTGATTGTCACCAAAACAACAATTTAGTACTCAGCCGATTGTATTTTGTAGCTCTCTGACATTTCCCGAGGTTTGCTTCTTCCGTTGTCTTGTCTTATTCTAAAAGTCTTTCTCGTCACAATGCGAATAGTAGAACCAACGCCGACTATACCATAGGCCTCTACCACCAAAATGTTTATAACAAAACAAAAAGCGAAAGGCGTATCCTATACAAGCAGAAACTTCAATTCGGTGAAAACCAGAAAGGCTTATACAATACAAACTTTTATAGTATCTATGCTACATTGTTATCAAATGGTTTTATTTTGTACAGTCAGCGTTGTTACAACATCTTAAAACGTTCAAAATCAGTACTCTTAATGATAAAGTTTCAAGAAACAATAGAGAGTGTTGACATCATTGGAGAAAAGTGTCAAATGAAGGATCAGACGACACAGTGACATGGAAATAAATTATTGTGTTGTGACCCTTAAATGGAAGAAACCAAAAAATGGGGATAAGAAAGTCCAGAGTCAAAATACAAGGAAAAAGGTCAAGATACAAGAAATATAAATCAAAATACAAGAACAATAAGTCAAATTAAAAGAACAAAAAGTCAAACACAAGAACAATAAGTCAAAATACAAAAACAAAAAGTCAAATGCAAGAACAAAAAAAGAAAAGAACAATAAGTCAAAATAAAAGAACAATAAGTCAAAATACAAGAACGATGAGTCAAAATACAAAAACAAAGGTCAAAATACAAGAACAATAAGTCAGAATACAAAAACAAAAAATCAAATACAAGAACAAAAACAAAATAAAAGAACAATAACTCAAAATAAAAGAACAATAAGTCAAAATAAAAGAAAAATAAGTCAGATACAAGAACAAAAGTCAAAATACAAAAACAATAAGTCAAAGTACAAGAAGAAAAAGTCAAACACAAGAACAAAAGTCAAAATAAAAGAACAATAAGTCAAAATACATAACAAAAATTCAAAATACAGGAACAATAAGTCAAAATACAAGAACAACAAGTCAAAATACAAGAACAATAAGTCAAACACAAGAACAATAAGTCAAACACAAGAACAATAAGTCAAACACAAGAAAAATAAGTCAAAATACAAAAACAAAAAGTCAAACACAAGAACAAATAAAAAGATAAAAAATAAGTTAAAATACAAGAATAATAAGTCAAAATACGAGAACAAAAAGTCAAACACAAGAACAATAAGTCAAAATAAAAAAAAAGAGTCAAATACAAGAACAAAAGTTAAAATAAAAGAACGATAAGTCAAAATACAAGAAAAAGTCAAAATACAAGAACAATAAGTCAAAATTCAAGAACAATACGTCAAAATACAAGAACAATAAGTCAAAATACAAGAACAATAAGTCAAAATACAAGAACAAAAAGTAAAAAGACAAGAACAATAAGTCAAACACAAGAACAATAAGTCAAAATACAAGAACTAAACACGCAAGAACAACAAATTAAACGATAAGAACAACAAATCATAGATAAAAACAAAGTAAGTCAAGTACAAGAACAAAAAAGCAAAAGATAAGAACAAAGGTCAAAATAGAAGAACAAAAAGTCAAAATACAAAAACAAAAAGTCAAATGCTAGAACAAAAAATCCAAAGATAAGGACAAAAAGTCATACAAAAGAACAAAAAAAAATCCAAAAATAAGAATAAAAAGTTAAATACAAGTTTTAAAAAAAACAAAGATAAGGACAAAAAGTAAAATACAAGAACCAAAAAACAAATGATATGGACAAAAAGTCAAATACAAGAACAAAAACCAAAAGATAAGGCCAACAAACCAAAAGATAAGAAGAACAATTGAAAACAAGAAAAAAGATAAGACCAAAAACAAAAGATAAGGACAAAAAGTCAAATGCAAGAACAAGAAAACAAAAGATAAGGATGAAAAAAATTTAAGAAGAACAATTCAAAACACAAGAAAAAAATATAAGAACAAAAAATATAAGGATAAAAGGTCAAAATACAAGAACAAAAAACCAAAGATAAGAACAAAAGGCAGAACTCAAGAACAAAATTAGAAGAAATAATACCATAAAGACAATTAGTAACAACAAATATTCAATATAAAAATATATTTAATGAGATGGCTAACAAAGAGAATTATAGCTGGACAATCAAAGTAAATATAGAGCAGAAAAATGTGGCAACAAATAGCAAGTGAAAAGAAACAGTCTGGACCTTGTGCATTTTTATCGGCGATTGAAACAATAGAAATAAAAACAAACAATGAATTATTTTAACATATTTCAAAACTGTTCCAGTAATTAATAATACTAACAATAATATTATTAATAATAATGATAATTGTTATTGTTAACGAAAACTAATTATCGTTATAATTAAATTTGATGTTCTTATTATAGATGGTTATAATTATTATTAGTCATTATTAAAATTATTAAATATTGCAGCTATCATTACTCATCTATTAAGATCTTATGATAACCTTGAACAAAATGGTGGTTTAACAATTTGTTTTAATACTTTTTTACCATAATAATTAAATACAAAATGTAAACAGATACTGATTCGTTATTCCAAACAGTTTGAAGATGAAATTATTTACTCTGCAAATATATTTTTAACTGTTACATGATTTTGTTTTTGTTTGTGTTGAGTCATGCATTGAATAACTTCAGTAGAAAAATCATTTTGGTTAATATGCATTTCTTTCAAAAATACCCTACAAAACCCTACGCGTTAAGAATATTATCCAATCTAAGTATTTCTTACTTGTAATAAAATTATTTATTTTCATACTAGTAGATCTATCAATTCGTTTGACCAATTTACAATCATAAATATGCAATTCTTGCTTTTATGGCAAAAATAGTTTTACCACTTTGATTAAAATTTGTTTTTTTTTGCCATTAAAACATTTGATTTGAATACTAAAATTACAAACTAGCACTAAATGTAATTTTTGTTAATTTCTTTATTTAAAATTATTGATGAAACTTTTCACAAACATTCTAAACATGCTGATAATTTTTAATGGTTTGTATTATTAGCTTGATACATTTTTTTGCATAAGAAATAAATACAATCAATACAAAAATAAAATATCGAGACAATGAATAGTTTTTAACTAAATACATATAAATTCCTTATATTTGTACGAAAAATTAAATGTTCATAGGCGTGTTTCAATAAAAAGTTATCTTAACCTTAGCTACAAGCTACTTCTAAATACGAACAACTTCTTGATTAATAATACTAATTGTTATTGTTCATTATGTTTGTCATTGTGAATTACTTGTTTAGTTATTATTAGTGATAAATTTATAACTATGAGAAAACTTTAAACTTTTTGAACTAATAATTTTAATCTATAGCTCATGCTTATGAGCTTGAATATTCTATATAAAACATTTTTAATAAAAAGTTCATAGTTTAATCAATAAATTAATAATCATAATGTCACTTTAATATTTTGAACAACAAGTGAAAAGTAAGTATTAGAATAATAAAATAATTGTTAGTAAACACAAATATTTCATATCTTCTATATTAGACTGTTTTGCTTATGTAGTTGGATAAGCAAACTCTGTCAGACTGAGAAACGGTTTTAAGAATATTTTTCACATTTATCGCCGAAATTTATAAAATAAATTAGCTAAAATTTGTATGAATCTATATTCATTGTAAATAAGAATGGTAGCACGTGTTAATGAAAACTCTTACTTTCATTTAAATAAAGATTAGCTTATATATAAAAGTCTTTTAGGTTACTACTTCATGAAAATTGATAATAATTTTAGTAGCTTACATTGTAATGTTTAATAAATTTTCATGATCATTTAAAGTTGAGATGATGCTCATCTTTTTTTCAAATATACTATAAAATAATATGCAGACAATAAGTAAATCGGTGCCGGCCTATAACGTAAGCGAATAGCTTACTTTATAGGCATCTGAAATTATTTTGGCCGTTTTTTGTTCTTCAAACAGAACAACAATAAACAGATTGGATGTCCTTCCTTTTCATCAGTCACACAATTTCGTAGCTTGAAGTGACACTGAGACAGACCAAAACCTTAGTTTGTAGATATAAATGAACGGCAAATTCACGTTACGAGCCGTGGTATCATTAGCAAGATCTTATAAATCTTAAGTCATGTGACCTCCCTCAGACACATTAGATGGTGTTAAGGGGAGCCTCCCTCTTCCCTTTGGGTGCTGAATAGCAGCTCAGAGGATGGGTGGTACCTTCATATACATTTTTTAGTGGTTGAGCATTCCCTTTGATCTTAGTCTCATTGACCCTGAAGGGTGTAAAATAACTTTGAATAAATCAACCAACCAACCACTACATAGAATCGCAATGATAAAAAAAATAATTCGACAACATATCAATTAAACGGTTTTGGTAAACCTTTCGTTCACAACAAAAGATTCACAACGCTCCACGTGAGCAATTCAGAAGTTCGTGACTTCAGTTCCAAAAAGATCGTAACATGTTTGTTTGTCCATTCAAATCAAGCAGATGCAACGAATTCAACTGAGTTCTTAGTCTTAAAAGTATTCAGGAGAACTTGATTTTTTAGAAGTGAAGTAATATATAAATATAAATATATATATATATATATATATATATATATTATATCTAGTTATAGGTCCGAAACAAAA
>JARUHE010334789.1:0-18894 GCA_031471125.1 Archaeomysis grebnitzkii | reverse complement strand
CACACACACACACACACACACACACACACACACACACACACACACACACACACACACACACACACACCCACACACATTGAAAATACCTTCGACTCTGAAATACGAGTCGAATCTTCAGCTGAAAAACATGACAAGTACTTTTTTACATTTATTTATTTATATTTATAAGATATTAAAAATAAGTTTATTTATTTATTTATAAAATCTTAAAAATAAACGAATTTCTAAAACTGTTACTAAAAAGTCTATGCCAATGTGGTTGAAATAAAATAGGGACTGTTTGTTTCTGAGGCGATGTACATATGTACACATGTATTTCAAACGTACATTAGATCCCTCGAATAACTTACACAGAATGGTTAATTGGTCAAGTGACTACCAGTTTTTCTATCACACAGGACTGATTATCCCAAGCTGCTCAAGTGCTGATTAGTTATCATTGAAAACTTTAAAATGTTCGTGAAAGTACTGCGCTCAAGTCGTGCACAATTACACAGACGTTATGCCACGAACAGCTGGCTCAGGTCTTCTTTGTGCCCTTATATGGCGTTGCTTTCGGTCGAGGTTTATTCTTTGTATGCACGTACTTGATGTAAGGCCTATGTATGTATATAAATATGTAATATGTATATGTATGTATATAAATATGTATATATATGTATATAAATATGTATATATATGTATATAAATATGTATATAAATATGTATATATATGTATATAAATATGTATATATATGTATATAAATATGTATATATATGTATATAAATATGTATATATATGTATGTATATAAATATGTAATATGTATATGTATGTATATAAATATGTAATATGTATATGTATGTATATAAATATTTAATATGTATATGTATGTATATAAATATTTAATATGTATATGTATGTATATAAATATTTAATGTGTATATGTATGTATATAAATATTTAATATGTATATGTATGTATATAAGTATGTAATATGTATATGTATGTATATAAATATGTAATATGTATATAAATATGTAATATGTATATAAATATGTAATCTGTATATATATGTATATAAATAATTAGGTATGTACAACTATATGTATATGTATGTATTTATTCGTATGTGACTATAAGTAACGAGAAACACGTATGTAAAATAAAAATAATGCTTCGTTTCGTAGGCAGAACAAAGAAGAGTATAATGAAGGCGGACTATAGAATTTTTCATAGACCTCTAAATAAAATCAACACAGATGTAAATTTGCGCATTTTTGTTACCCAACAGATTTATATAAAAAATAAAATCTCGTTTATTTTTTGATGGTTAGAAACAGGACACAGACGGTGATAAATGTGAGTGATTGTCTGGTCCATAAATGACCAAATTATTTTTTGAAAAGTTTGTTTTGTAAAATACAATAAATTTTCAAACATGGACATGAATTTTTTTATTCTAATGAATTTAAATAGTTTCTTATCAGTTGTGACAACTTTTGTGAATAGATAAGCTATCAGGTTTGATAAGGAAGTTTTATTGTTCGAAGATTTTTTGTGTTTTGATAGGTGATGCAATTTTTGTTTCTTTAATTAATGATGGATTATTTTTAGTTTAGTTTACAGTATTCTGAATAATTTAAAGGAATATGCGTATCATAAAATTATAACCTTTTCTATAATAACTATTAACTATGAAAAATATTAACCATTATATTATGTTTTAATGATACTAATAATTAATAGTTAATGTTTTAAATAGGATAATATTACAAAAAAAAACAACAATATTAATCCAAAAACCAACACTCAAATGATAATACTAACAAAAACATTGTTAAAAATAGACCAAACATGGTCCAAAATTGAATCTTCCAAGAAAGTACCAGTACAGTGAAACCAATTTCAACTTGGTTAATTAAAATTGGAAAAGCTAAATATGATTTAGATAACTCGTTTATTTTAATTATTCTAATTACAGCGAAAAGAGTTTGCAAATAAATTGGTTATTTAATAAATAAATAAACAATTTTGACAACGCCCCAACTCCACGAACGTGATGGACCATTACACAGCACGCCCTTTCGTTGGTTAGACAGTCATTTTGGAATGTGTTTTATTTCCTAACTTGGTCATAACAGTCTGGCAATGGGTACAAAGCATTGCCTAAATGTTAACGTCGTTTTGCGTTTGAAAATGGTCCTCATCGGAGTAATAATCAGCCCCAACGTTGCTTGCTTCCCCCATTGACATGAATAGGTGCTCCGATGTAATGTAATTTTGTACGAATTAGTAATACTGATAACAATAATAAATCTAATTTGGTAATAGTAACTGGAATAATAATACGGTAACAATCTTGTAACGTTTTTGGTAACAAATAGTGCATTAATTTTGGTGATAGCACTGCTTGTAATAGCTACACTATAGTAATACAGTTAGTTATAGTAGTAATAATGGATTAACAACAGTGGCGTAAATTGAAAACCATCTTGGAATAACAATGATAATTAATAATAATAACAATAACAGTAAAAATACTAGTAACAGTAACAATACTAATAACAGTAATAAATAATAATGATGAAAATACTCTATCAATAATAATGTCAATGATAACATAATATCTGTACTATAAGTAACACAAAAATAATAACAATCTGACGAACGAGGGATTTGACACCTGTTAAAACAGATGACGTCACTCGATAACGGGTCCCATTTCGGTTCTTTCTCTCTGTTGGTATCAGTGGTGGTATTTATAATGGTTATTTTGGGGGTCGTTCAAATGGTAGTTTTGATGAAAGTTGTAATGGTAGTACTGGAAGTAGATGTTGTTAAAAAGGTTGGTATTGATAATAGCAGTTATTGTGGTGGTAGCAGCAGCAATAGTAGTAGTAGTAGTAGTAGTATGTGTCAGTGATAGCATTAATGACTCTAGTAGCTGTCACTCTCATGACAGTGGCACCAGTATTTTAAGCGGTGGTAATATCATCACGTAGTGGAGGTTTATGACTGTTTTAGGTGTTGTGGTAGCAAGACATTTCTAGTTAAACGAGATTTACTTGTTTGCATAGTCGTTCTTTCAATGTTAAGTCTTGGGTCGAAGTAGCAATGTTGCTGTTGGTATTAATAGCTGGCGTTTTGGTAGTAATAGTATTGGTGTTTGTATTAATAATTGACGTATTGGTAGTAATAATATTTAGTAAATTAATTTAAAATATGAACAAGCGAGCTTAAGCAACGCCGTATCTGGTCTCTACTTATATCACAACCAATTATTGTTTACGTTTTACGTCTATAAAAGAGGTTGAGTATTTTAATACCTTATGTAGCGACTCTTGATGATTAGTTCTTGATATTAATGGCAAGAAAACAAATACTTCTATTGTCACTCGAGTGAACCTCAGTCATTCAGCGAGAACTGTAATTAAAAACCATTGGATGGATGGGAACATGATCTTACCTTGGATTACTGGTGTTATGTGTGGCTTGTTAGGGAGGTGGTGGCGAGATGTGTGGGTGGATAAGCTAGGTTTAGTGGCGAGTTAGGTATAGCTTTCCTTTTTGGTGAAAATGTGCTTCCAACATAATACAAAATCGGTGAAAGCATTGCAGCCAAAATAAGTTTAATTGAACCCATTTGTGAAGTGTTAAGTTCTTCGTCAAATCTCAGGGACGTTGCATTAGGTCGTACTTGGATGGGGATCACCTCGGAATAATACTAATAATAATACATAATAATATACATAATAATAATAATACATAATAATACATATAAATAATAATCCATAATTATACTAATAATACACAATAATAATAATAATAATAATAATACATAATATAAATAATACATAATAATAATACACTATTAATACATACTAATACACATAACAATAATAATACATGATAATACATAATACATAATAATAATAGTACATAATAATAATAATACTATATTTGGCTCTCAAACTATAGACAAAATTGTCTTGTGAGATCTGTCCCTTAATCACAATGTTATTGATTTACTGTTTGTACGCAAATTTCAAATTTATTTTTTTGTATTATTAATATTTCTAGAAAATAAATAGAATTTCTCTGTTAAGCAATGAATTGCTTTCTATATAACTCTAAACAATATTGTGCAAGGATGTTTTTTGTAAAATAAATCTTTCTTTAAGTAATATAGGGTTACAAATTTCTGGGTATACAGAACATGACAAATTTTTGATTAACAATATTTTATGTTGGACATGAATTGCGTTATATATAATTCTAAACAATATTGTCCAAGGATTTTTTCTTGTAAAATAAATCTTTATTTAAGTAATAGGGTTACAAATTTCTGAGTAGACAGAAGTTGACATTTTTGATTAACAATATTTTCTGTTTGACATGAATTGCTTTTTATATAATTCTAATTGTCCAAGGATATTTTTTTTTGTAAAATAAAATATTCATTGAAAGAAGTACGAGTAAATGCTACACATTAAAAGCTGTGTTTGTAATTCAAACATTTTCTAAATTTATGGAATTGTTGAATACAAATTATATATATTAAAATAAACACTTTTCTCTCATTTGTTTCGGTGTGGTCTACTCTGGTGAGAGAGTACGTCTTGGCCTGCCGGGCTTCCTCTAGCGGGGATTTTAAATGAAGATACTCCGATTCATGCTTTAGTTCAGTTTTTAAAGTCCACTGGACTGTTTTATCGGCTTTGATTGGCACTGTTTTTAATCCTTTTTATGTTACTTAGTTAAACTATTGTTGTTTGAAAGTGCTGAATATTTATTTATTTATAAACTTAAATAAAATCTTGATTAACTATGAATATAAATTTTATAAAAATGTATGTTTTAATAAGTAAATTATGATTTCACACAAAAAAAAAACTTAGTAACACCAGTGTAGAATG
Organism: Archaeomysis grebnitzkii; assembly: GCA_031471125.1. Classification (NCBI taxonomy): domain Eukaryota; kingdom Metazoa; phylum Arthropoda; class Malacostraca; order Mysida; family Mysidae; genus Archaeomysis; species Archaeomysis grebnitzkii. The sequence goes on along the minus strand of JARUHE010334789.1, from coordinate 13,997 downwards.
TTGTTCTTTATTTTAATTTAAGCAAACTTTCCTGTAAAATAACTTTTATTCTGAAAAAAAATTATAAAATATAGTTAGTCCACAAATAGTAATTTTGGTGTTTTGATAACTTCCTTGTACTTGTTGTTATAATAAATGTTTCGCCCGTTTAATATTTTTTGTACACATAGTACTATGGTCTTATGAGGACTACGTTTAAATACAATAAGTATAAAATAACACAATGTATTAAATATCTCCAAACGAACCCTATATCCTGCAATCTCCAAATATTTGGTGGTATTCTTCACACCTTTCATACTTCAATATTGTTTGTTCAAACAATATTTACATATTTTAGGGCTGTTCTACCTTCTTCATTCACCATGTTGTGTTTTTGTTGTAATTTAGTTTATATTTATCGTTTTTATTTTTTGGTATCATTGTTTAAGAATTTATTTGTTTTTACCAGCGGATAAAGTTCCGTTTGTGGTGTAGTTTGAAACGGGAGCTCCCTTCAACTAAGGATAAAAATGTAAAAATTTATCGGCATGTTTGGGCGAAAAATTATTTTTGTGTTTCAGTGAAAATGGTTTCCTCCAAAACCAAGAATTGGCGGGAAATTGTGACCTTGAACTATTTGTTCACCTCCAATTTTTGTTTAAGATTTGCCGCCTTTAATTTTTCTTCCACTTCATTTTGATGTTGAAATAAATTTATGTTTAATTTATACTTTTCTTATTATTGTTAATTTTATTTTTTATTATTTCTACCATTTGTTTTATTCTATCATATTGAAATTGTTTTTTTTATATTTATTATTGCTAGGAGTATTATAACATAAATAAAACTAATAATAATACGGGAATTTTGGAGATACTATAAAATTACCAATTATGATAATAAGTATAGATGTTGTTGTAATATTATGTTGATAGTAGTAATGATAGTAGTAATAATAGTATTAACAGTCGTAATAATAATAGTATTAATAGTCGTAATAATAATCTTTGTAGTAATAGCAATGTTAACAAAGAAACAAATCCTCAAGGCAGAAGAAAAACAACGCCAGAAGAAAAGTTTCGTATTACCTTTTTGGAAATCTCCAAACCGATCGTCTGTTGTTGCTAGGATCAACAGATCGTTGGAGTGGGAATCTCGCCAACATTAAGGATCATTTTCGATGACAACTCCAATGTATTTGTCTTTATATGTGGACTTTTTTTGGTTGTTATGGGTTGGTTAGATAGGTTGGTTGTCACAAGACTTCTTTTAATTCCCCAAGAAATTACTTTGGGTAATAATAACACTAATAACTATACCCAAGAAACATTGTTACACTGACTGAAATTACTTTGGGTAATAATAACACTATAATAACTATAGTTATGCCTAAAACGCCAAGTATAGTCTGAATGTCCAAAGACTATTCCAAATCTCAAAATAAAAAAAACATAAAATAGCCAATAACTCAAAAAAATAAAATTTCTCAAACAAAACTTTCGATAAATAGTTTGTATTGTTATAAAGTATTTAATACTAAATTTGATGAATAAACAAAAAAGTTGAAAATTTTGTTATACACCCAACATACAACAACTGCTGTTCACTTACTGAACAATAATAATAGTAAAAAATATAATCATAACGTTAATTACAATAATAATAATAATAATAATAATAGTTATTTAATTATTTAATAATGAAAACTGAAACGACGAGAGAAATAATTTATGTATTCTAATTGGTTGGAATTGTGGTTGAAGAAAGGAAATTTAAAACATGTTTCACAACCACAAGTTTTCCTTTCCTTTCTCTTTTATTGTCTCTCTTCCTTTCTTTCTTCTTCTTATCTTTTTCCCTTCATTCTTCTTTCTCCTTCTCTTCTTATATTTCATTCCCTCTTCTTTTCTTTTTTCTTATTCGCGTACTTATTTCTCTTTTCTTAAACTAGATTCATTTTTGTTGTTGTTTTCAAAAGTATGATAATATGGATGAACAATTACTAACACTGTTGTATACTATTACCAAAATCATAATGACTATTATTAACAAGACTAATAATAATACTAACAGCAATGAAAATAATAGTACTATTTCTACTACTAAAAAACATGCTGGTATACCATATAACAAAGTTATAAATTTAAATTAGTTTTCTATTCTATGAATTAATCCAAATAAACTGTGATGTGGGTTTACTCTTCACAAGAGAGGATCGATCCAACATAATTTGGGTAGAAATTGAGTAAAACTTTAAATTTCAATTGAATTATCGTAAAACAAATTGATTAATTGATCTATTGAAGTGTTAGCATATCTTTGAGTTTAACGAAACTAGTCGAGTTTGTAATGCATTAGTGACAAATAAATTACAGTACTATTTCTCGAGAAGTAAGTTCCCATCAACTAATACTTATTATAGTTTTCAATTATAAAGTAATTAAACCGCTTCAATAAAATAAATTATAATTAATTATATATTCGTATAATTCTTTAGTTAAAGGGGCTCCTTTTTTTTGTTGGTCGTTAGTGCATCGTTCATTTATTTAGTTTGCCTGAGATTGAGGAAATGGTTTATAATCTTCTCAAAAATACACAAATTTGGTCATAAATAGATAAATCGACCAGTAAGTGGTTTTGGAACGCTATATAAATTACCTTGATTAGATTAGATAAGATTATATAAGAAAAAATATTTTATCGCCGACATCAAAAACTAAAAGTTCTGTGATGATGTAATGAATAGCTTTGCTTCGCTCGCGATGCCCAATAAAATGTTTGGATGACCAGTTCGATGGAAATGTGAAGACGAGGATGAACTTTTGAGTATTTTAGGCAAATGATGTAATTGTGAAGTCATGTTGACTATTTGTCACCGAATTAACTGTTGCACAAGGACTAGAATACATTCGAATTAGCATTGAAAATCACCTTTATTGTACGTCTCGAGTTCTGATTCTAATGCTCAGATGAATAACATCTTGATTGGAATTACATTCGGTTCCATTAGATGGCAATTCTCTTCGAATACTGATATCTTCATTTTGCTTATTTCTTCTTTAGCTATTTTCTTTCCGTTCCTTTTTTATAGTCAATCGTTTCGGTTCCCTCTTTATCACGTATCTTGCATTTGTCTTGTTCTTTTATATGTTTCTATCATGTTATCCTATTTACTTTTGGGTTACAGTAGACACTACCATTATCTTATGTTCCTTTTTGTCATTTCAGTCTGTCTTTTCTAATTGGTTATTTTTTCTCCTTCTCATTACTGTTTTATGAAATAAAACAATTTTAATATTTTTTCAGTGTATAGTTTTAATTAGTAAAAGGTAGAAATAATCGTACAACACCTAACCATAACACCTCCTCCTAACCACTGCATCAATAAGTTTGTTTCTGAGTAGTAGGCTATAGAATTATAGTTTGATGTTGATGTTGCTGGTAATGACACCTTGGTGTTGATAGAATTCTAATTGATGAATGGATGTTTATAATGTTAATGTTTATTCAACATCGAGAATGTTGAGATGAAATGATATTAATGTTATTGTATCTCATTTATTATTTACATTAAAACATAATTAACATAAATTAATAAATGTTTACACAATTATTGTTCTTTAAATATAAAGTGGATGTAATTTGAAAATTATATTTAAAGTTTTTGTCCAAATAAGAATAATGACTTAATTGAATGAATGACTTCCGGTAATTAGCTTTAGTTAGTCATTCATTCCCATCAATCAGCAAGTTGGTTCGTGCGTGCGCGAGTTGCCAGATGCGGTGAATGTGCTTTGCTCCCATAGCTTCACTATCGCAACCAAATTAAAAAAAGAAACTAATTAAAATATTTAGATTCCAAGTGAGCAGTGTAAAGCAGGGCATTGAAGGCTCTACTATTTTAAAATAAAACATTAATCCACTAAAGAAGTATCCATACAATTTACATTCTGCAATGGTGTTCCAACAGCCCAATAGTAACTGAACAAGCGTATATTTTAATTTATTGAATTCTAGAAAAATTATTGAGTGTCAAAAAATTGTGGGAAACAAAATTAAAAATGACATTTTGAGAAGAACTAAATTATTTGATGTGTTCCCTTTAGGCCTAAATTTTGTGGAAGATACTCCCATTATCTGTGGAGAGATAAAATGAAATAATATGGATCCAGATAGAAAAAGGAAAAACAAAAATGTTGAATGAAGTGAAACTGATAAAAATAACATGGAAACAGAAAGTGAAAGGAATGGAGAAAGGGGAGAGGCAAAACATTAAAAGAAAGGAGGAAGAAAGAGCGAAAAAAAGTAATATACCCGAAATGAGAAACCTAATACTTTGACAACAAAGTTCAGGATTACTTGATAAGATAGTGTACCACTGTATGGAGAACTAAATAAACAAATCTATCGACATTATTAACAAAAATTATTGTAGTCAAGTCATCTTATTTTGTTCTATATACCTCCTTCACTTTGTTTTTTCTATCTCCTTTCAATTGATTTACTATTTTGCCGTATGGGACACAAGTGAGACAACGCCGCATCTACTACTGGCCTGGAACACCAAATGTCAATAACATATCAATATAAGCCATGCTACATAAACTTCAATTAGGAAAAAACAATAAAGGCGTACACAATACAAATTGCCTTGGTATGAAAATGTTTACTGGTAATAATGGTGAAATTCTGTTGTACAGTCAGCGTTTGCTGAGGTTTACTACAACACTCCGGTGTTAAAATTGCAGAAATTTTGTCTCAAGAATCGAAAGAAAAAAATTAAAAATAATTACTGTTAATTGACAATACATAAATTGAGTTATTCACTTGACTAACCTTCAATAAATGATTTATTGTTTATTTTTATTTTTATTTTATTTTTAAATTTGGTTCATTTTCACAATCATTTTATTTGTTGTGGTCTGTGGCCAATCGATCTGTTTTATTACTTTCAATTTTGTTATACATTTTTTATTTTTTTATTTGTTTTATATTTATTTGATCATAAAATGATTATCGATTTTGCAACGGTAAATGTATTTACTTTTTGTTGAAATGATACTTTTATTAATGAATTTTTCTTTAGTCGCTATATTTGAATGTCAATTTAATAGCATTTGGTTATGCATTGTTAAGAATTTTGATATTTTTGTTTCATTTACATTTTATTTTTATTGGTTTACAATGTAATAATAGTTTCTTAACAACTAAATTTTTATGTCTATAAAACCGGAAAAAATTGTATATTCAACACTAGGTATTTCGAATTTTTAACAATGTCCTTGATTGATGATATTTTTTTGTTAGAAATCTTTCAGATTTTTTAAGTGTTTTAAAAGCTCTATATAGGTTTTATTTTTCCATCGTCGTCGTTGCCAATAAGTGTTAAACTTTATTTTAAGAGTTACAGAGAACTTTCATATACAATAGTGGTTTGTCTTAACTTTCCAGCTAATTTTGTCATAAATAATTTTTTTCCCAAAATTAACAATTTTAACTCTAAATAATTTTGAGCAAAAAGTTTAAAGTTTTTTACTTGAAGAGTTACATATACTTTTGTTGAACAAATGTTGTTTGTTATGACAATTTGACAAATATTGTCAGGAGTAAATTTTGTTGAAAAAATTATATTTATGGAATTATAGCCAGAATAAACTGTTGCAGAAAGACTAGAATACATTCGAATTAGCATTGACAACAACCTTTGTTGTACGTCTCTAGTTCTGATTCTAATGTTCAGATCAACATCTTGATTGGAATTACAATCTGTTCCATTAGATGGAAATTGTCTTTGAATTATGATATTATCTTCATTGACAAAACTAAATTTATGGAAATAGCCTACTCGGTCACAAAAAATTAAGTTTCTTTATTTATTTGAAGAGTTACAAAAACATGTTTCGATGACCATCTAACCAATACCATCAAAAGTATTATTTTTTTCATAAATTTAAATTTACCTAGTTATAACGAAAAACCCTCATTTTTAATTCTAAAAAATGTTGAGCAAAAGTTTAAAGTTTTTTGTTTGAAGAGTTACAAAAAAATTATTGAAGAAAATTTGTTTATTATGACCATCTAATCAAAATTGTCAGGAGTATTTTTTAAAACACACCTTTAAAAAGTCATAGCTAAAAACTGAGTTTTTGAGCAAAAGTTTAAAGTTTCTGTCGAGCGTGCATAGCATAGCATAGCATAGGCGTAGCAATTCCGATGTCCTCGTCGTCGTCGTCGTCAGCGTTAGACAATGACTTTAATGCTTATATATCATCTATACTATTATTATTTCTTTTCATATAGACTTAATTGTTGATGTTATATTTTTTCATCAAATTAACTTCGAAGTTTTTTAACAAATTTTTTTCCTATTTTGGTTTGATTTATGCATCAATGGATTGGATATGAAGTATACATAAATTGTCTCTAAGGTGATTTTTTGATTAAATGATGTTTTCTCACTTTGTAACACCACTTTTGATTGACATTTGTGAAGATATAATTTTGTTAAAATTTACAGAATAAATCCTCCCGAGACATTTGAACCGTTCCGTTCATGGATTAACAGAGTAACAGAACATTTTGCTGAACAAAAGTTGTTTATAATGACCATCCAACCAATATTGTCAAGAATTTTTTTCCATACAATAAATATTTATCGAATTATAGCCAACAAAATGGTTTATTTCACGCGAGTTTACCGTTCATCTATGGCTAGTTTTCCTAATTAAGATGAACTTTAAATTTTAAAATATATTTTAAAATTCTTAAGTTTATATTTTATAAGTTTAATAAAGTTAATTGTTTGACAAAAGTGGAACATTTGTAGAATGAATAATTTTTCCATTTAATTCTTTCCAGACGACCAAAAATCTAACAACCCAAACGAGTGCCATAAAATAATCTCTATCCCATAAATCCTTCCTCAACGCATCGGAAAACTGCATCGCAGGCACTGTGCCAAGTAGTGCCAATAATAATAATAATAATAAAACCATTTTACATAACAAACCGGGTTACCTCTTCACATGTGAACACACTAATTACTACCCACTCCCTGTTTATGTAGCTACACGAAAATATGCTGCTAAAGTCGGTGCTCCCTCGAAATCTGAGTAGGCTTAGCATGTTTGGATGTAGTAGCCTCAACATTGGTCTTGTAAGGCCTGTTATGAATTGCAATCTTGGTTTGATGTGGTGGAGTGGACAGAGAAGCTTCTTGTTTTACATTTTAATTTAAATTATTTAACTATCAAAATAATTAATTGTTAATTAATTAATAATTGCATTAATTGATAATTACATTAATTAATAATTGCATTAATTAATAATTGCATTAATTAATAATTGCTTTAATTAATAAATAATCACGTTAGTTAGTAATTTTATTACATTAATTAATAATTTTATTACATTGATTAGTAAATAATTATATTAACAGTAATTGATTACATTGATAAGTAAATACATTGATTAATAATTGTATTACATTACTTAGTAAATTATTACTTTAATTAATAATTTGATTACATTAATTATTAAATAGTTACTTTAGTAATTAGCTACTTAGTAAATACATTAATTATTTAGTAATTAGTTTAATTAATTTGTAATAAATTTAATCAATAATTGATTGCATTAGTTTAATTAATAATTAATGTAGTTGATTGAATTATTAATATATGTAATTAATTTAATTAGTAATTGATGTAATGAATTTAATTAATAATTAGTTTAATTAGTATTTACTTAATATTTAATTTTCATTACTAGGTGGTTTAAAATACATTACAATTAGCTTCGTAAATAAATTTCATTGCAATTTGTTCCCTGCTACACCGAGAGAAAGGATTTAAATGAATGGCTTAGCTGTTGCGGAAAAATGTTCGAAATCGCATGGTTGAGATAAATTCAGGTTGGATTGTTGAGAAGTCTATGTAACCACGGACAGTGTTGGGTTCTCGAGCGTTCGACATAGATTACAAATAATTGAACCCTCCGCCGACGTATGTTATTCACGGAAAGGAAAACCAATTTAAATTGTGATTAAAATAATATAAATATGTAAACATGATACAGGTGTGGAGGGTTAAAATTTGGTATGCCTAACCATGGCGGCCATATACATTATTTTGGTTGGTAATATCTGCACAGTAGCAAACCAATTTGTAAAAGAATAAATGTCTTCTAACATAATTTTAATTCGGCGAACATAATTCAACACTATTAAGGCAAAGATTAAATGATAATAATGATATAAATTATAATTTAATAATACAAACCATAATGCAATGTGAAATAAGAAAATATAACATAACATGATAGCTAGTAGAATTAATGTTATATAATGTGCCATAATAATAATAATAATAATAATAATGATATAATAATGAATTATTTCCCAAAATGACCAACTTTTAAAATATTTCATGTTCTCATTCATTTCATGGTTTCATCATTTTGGCTTGTTGCCCAAATTTTTTTTTGCATCAATTAAATAATGCTTATTGTTTAAAGCCCACCGACATTGAATCACTTTTAACACTTTCCCTACATTTGCCAAATAAAATAAGAAGGCTACTAAACATAATATTTTATTTCTTCCCTGCTTTTGAAATGATAATAAGTAGCTAATTTTCATTAATCGAGCAAAAATTATATTTATTTTTAATTTAAAAAAATATTAAAAATTTCCTTGTTGGGCCATATATATACCAACATGTTCAGCAAAAATACACGTGTTGGTATACATGTGTACCAATATGTAGGGAACGTGTTAAAACGGAAATGGTCGTTGCAAGTTTTTCGACTCAGTCCAATTAGTCATTTAATCCCATGTCCACAACTAACAATTTAAATATTTTAAAATGTGATAAAAAATGACAAAAGAAAGTTTGCTTTAAAATTAGATTTTTTATTGTGTGTTTAGCTTTATTGAATTGTTGCAAATAATTTATTTATTGCTTTTCATTAACTCAAGCAGTTCCTGCGTTAAGTGATTCTCACTAATTTTTGTTATTTATGCATGTAAGTTATTACATAGATTATATAGAGTTTTATTATTAATCTTAAGCCTTAGTCTTAGATTTTTTCATAAAACCTTTTCTTAACTAAATACAAAAGACTGTTAACATATTCTCCTTTAGAATCAAAGTAATTCTTCAACAGATTCTTTCAAATAAACAATTTTATTCTCACTTTGAATAAATATGATTAAAAACGATACAGAGCTCTATAAATAAAAATGAAATTCATTCATAATCTTGAAAATAGAAAACTAAACAGTTTAACTTGCTGTAAAAAAGCCAAAAACATCTCAGTTGACAGAAAAACAACTTCAAAACTACTAATTATTGTTATGATTAAACTTTAAATTCTTTTTCCATTCAAAAACTTTGTATTGATTGTTATTAAAGTACAAATGAAATGCATTAAGCCGTTGGAGCAAAACTTTTGATAATTCCATAATTGTATATAGTCTTAAATGAATGAATACCCATGAACAGTATTTGAATGTGAAGTATTATTATTATTAGTATTATTGTTGAGAAAAAATGATGAATCAAGTTTATTTATTTCGTTGAACACAAAACTATGCATTTTAATGTTTAATACTAACTAGTAATGATTAGATTTTATACCTTTTATATATTTTGTTAAAATTAAAAATACTAAAAAATCATTTTTTTTATCCTTCATTTCAAACAAGATAGAAAATGATATAAATATATATGTATATATAAAGTAATGTATTTGTTCTTTAATTTATTTTTGTTTCTCATCCAAATAAAAAATATGCAAATGGAATGTTTGAACACTTGACTAACTTTTTATGTCTAAGATAGTCAATTTTGAATCAACAAATTGACTACCTTTGTTAACAGACAACAGTGCACACTTTTTTGTTGATTCAATAAACTTTCTTGTGATTCAATCAACCAATTGAATCAACAAAGAAGTGTACACTATTAAAAAAGGTTAGTCAGTTTGATGTTGGCAATTTTGACTATCTTACAGAAAAAAGTTAGTCAAGTTGACTATCTTACACATAAAAGTTAGTCGAGTATTTTCAGTGAGCTATCGAGCTCACCCAGTTTGACTTCTTAAAGTGTTATCCATTTCGAATGTTTTCACTACCTTGGAACAGCAACACCTTGGAACAGGAATACCTTGGAACAGCAACACCTTGAAACAGAAACACCTTGAAGCAGCAACACCTTGAAACAGCAACACCTTGGAACAGCAACACCTTGGAACACCTAACATAAAAAAGGTCTTACGGCACACATTCATATATCTTGTCTCGCTAAACCTTGATGAAGTGTGCTTTGACGCAAGGGGATCATGTTCTGTTATATGTGGGTTAGTGTGCATCTCGTCAAGATGTTGTTCTCTCACCTCTACATGGATACACTTCTCACTCGTTCGACTTACTCTAGAGCCCAAAACTCTATTGAGTGCGCTCCATTTTTCTCTTTTCCATGCATTGCCCTTTGGTACTTTTGACCAAGTGGATGCACTGTAGCTGTATAGTAATGTACCTTGGCCATAGACTACACTAAGTCGAGACAAATAATGCTAACTTGCCAAGGCAAACGAATGGTGGTACTTGAATACGTCACAGACTTCGATAGCAGACACAATAAAATACTTTTATAATTAATATCAACCTTTGTATTGTAATTTAGTAACATAATTGCTTTAATTTAGTGATAAAATAATCTTAACGAGATAACCCAAATAAATAATGTTGATCCCATTTTTTAGTTGAGCAGTCATGTGACCCTGTAACATATTCAAGTACCACCATTCGTTTCCTTAGCAAGTTACCATTAATTGTCAGGGTCTTACTGTAGTCTATGGCTTGGCTATTTCTCGCCATGATTCAATTACGGCCTTAGGGTGGGCAAGACCCAAATCCTTGTAAACCTAAATGCAGATATTATATAGCGTATCTCCAAGAACAGGCACACTAATCAACCTCAGCTCCAGGTAATAATCTCGATAATTTACTGTTGTCTGAACCTTTTATGTAAATCTTTTGAACAGAGTCTTCAGATCATAATAAAAAAGGGAACCTGGACCCATAGTGATCGAATGTGGGTCTGGAAACTGCAGTGATCTATTTATTATCTAATTTTTTTCTCCACTTTACATTAGCTGGAAGAAGAAGATCTTTTCTCTTGCTACTCTACCATTGTAGTCAAGTTGGTGAAGATACTGACTAGCATCAATTTTCATTTTGCTTCATATTTGTTCAACAAGGCGAAGGTTTTTGCGAAATGACTTCTTCGACCTGGGCATTCTTTTCTTATCTGGTATAGTTAACAATCATGCTACTTTATTGACATCAAAAACTTGGTTACAGATGTTCTGCCTTTTTATATTGACAAAGCCAACCTTTAAATTGACTCACAGTGAAATGTAATACACATTAGGTTTTATGTCGATATGTATTAATGCAAAAAGTAGATTTTGCACGAAACTAAATACTCCTTAAACATGGATGATCCATGAGGCAATAAGTTGCGTATTTATTATGTCGAGGTGAGCTCTTATTGGAAGAAATTTGGTTCCTGTTTGTATTTCTGATCTTGGGGTTTCCTTTTTATTTTTATTCTGGTCAATGTATTATTGATCTCGGGCCGTGGTAAGATTGTTGCTGTGGATTTGGTGAAGTTGTTGATATTATACTTGTTTTCAGCCAGTCTTAGAGAGTGTGTATAAGGTTTTTTAAATTAAGAGAAGCTATTTTGTAATATGGATGTGCTCAACTAATACCTAGGTCGCCAGGGTAGGCCAGAAGAATTTTTTCTTAAAAATCAATGTAGAGATCATACAAGTAGTGCTGGAGAGAAACGTTGTTTGGTAGTATTTTTGTGTTTGATCTGATATGTAGGTGTGTATATTGTACATTTCTGCCAGAAGGGAAGACTAAGAACAGAAAGATACACCACCATAGCCAGAGGAAATGTTGATGTTGTTTAGTGGAGCCGTGCTTCCCTTATGTGCCACAGGATGAAGGCAAACATATCCACCAATCATTACTGTTTCTTACTTTTAGAAATGTCTCTAATACCATATTTTATTCTGCTGTTAAACTTGAAACCAGTTTTTATAATGAGGTAGAGCACAATATTATTTCATTGTTAATTATGATTGACATTTTATACAAAGTTAACCTAGACACCTATATTGAGGACTTAATGAAAGATGTTTCCTTTATCAACTGGGTAAACTGTTCATAAAAATTTGGCGATTTTCAATCTATTGATTGAGCCGCTCGGGTAGACTAAGAGAACCAATGAAACTGTCCTTTGCACCCCAAACCTGAACTGTTAACCATTGAAACATTGTAACTTTAAACATTTTAAACTGTTTGTAGTGTTGTAATACCAAATGTATTTATAAGGCTGCAATAACAACCGTAGGTAAGCAATAAATGGCATAGAATCTTTATTCGTGTCTCCTTACCGGTTCATGGTTGGAATGATATAGGCCGTCCCGTTAGCGAGTCGAAAGTAAAATTTCCCCGAAGAAAAATGTTGATAGATAAAGAAGCCCTGACTTAAGAATTCCAAATGACGAATCCCAAATGGAAAGAAGAATTAATAACCTAAATGGTAATAGTAGGATTCTTGCCAAAAGAGGCGGAAATCTTTATAGCTAAAAAAATGAGTTTCTTAGGAACATCTGCCAAGGAGAAGTAAAAAAAAGTAATAAAGAACATAAGAAGGAACCACTCAGTATAAATGGAGGAAGGTCTAGGAATTTGCAGAATATATGCAAGAAGAACTTAAGTACGAGAATGAGAGCAAATGTATACATGCGAATAAGTGAGTTTAAAAAAAATTAGGATTAGTAATAAAAATGACGGAGACATGAAATCAAAACCCATTAAAGTGGTATAAAGCAAAACAAGATAATCAAATAATATTGAGTGTTCCCGGAATCAATGCAATGCACTGTTTCTGAAATAAATTGTTATAGGGTTGTGTGACGAAGTTGTTTTTATGTTTAAGCTTACAACGAAAGTTAAAATTGCTTTGAAATGCATAAATATTCAAGAGAATTTGTATCTTTAGAAATCATCATATTAAGGCGATTTTAAGCAATTGTGAACTATTTTCAATAACAACTGGCAACATGAATTGAGATTGTTGCTAGCATAACTTGATGTTAATTTGTAAGATTATATATTGTTGTTTTTACTTCAAGTGTAAAATAAATAAAAAGTAACGTAAATAATTGTAACATGAGTTGTTAATAAATAAAATACTTATACATATACACAAAAAAAATGGTATACAATTGAAGTTTCAAAAAGGCACATATCCACACATAAAACAATTAACAAAGGTCAACAAATAACTATACATTTTTTATACAGAAAAATACACTGCAATTAACATTTTGACCGTTTCTTGATACACCGGTGACACATAAGTCAAATGGCTTATTCTATTTTATGAAACACCAGTGATACAAATGTCTTCACTAAATTTATAATGAGGAATATTTGTCTTTATAAATTTATTCAAAATTTAAACTAGCTTAATATGTATCGCTGGTGTTACATAAGATGAAATAAGCCATTATACTTATGTATCACCGGTGTTACAAAAAACGGTTACAGTATTGAAAACATGTTTTACCCATTGGTACGAATCCACAGATATCCATGCACCAAATTATTCATGTTATAAACCTCTTCTTAACTCTTTAACGCCTGTAGGGACAAAACCGTGACGGTTGTAGGGTTATTTTCAATACAATGTTCAACCCTTTAACGCCTGTAGGGACAAAACAGTGACGGTTGTAGGGTTATTTTCAATGCAATGTTCAACCTTTTAACGCCTGTAGGGACAAAACAGTGACGGTTTTAGGGTTATTTTCAATGCAATGTTCAACCTTTTAACGCCTGTAGGGACAAAACAGTGACGGTTGTAGGGTTAATTTTAATGCAATGCTCATCCATTTAACTCCTGTAGGGACAAAACATTGAAAGATGTAGGGTT
>JARUHE010334778.1:0-10724 GCA_031471125.1 Archaeomysis grebnitzkii | reverse complement strand
TATACATACATACATACACACAAAATTTGTTCATAAAAGCAATACCCAAATTTGGAAATAGTAGGCGAAGCCTATATAAAAAGTTCTTGCAACTCTTCCATGCCTTGAATCCGGGCCGGGTCTGGAACGGACCAAGCGGGTCTGGAACGGGCCAGTAACGGATCCGGGCCAGATGATGTTGCTGTCTAGGCATTGAGACATGGCATATGTTTTGAGTCTGGCACCAATGAAACCCCATTGTAGCAGTACTTTTTTATGTGTACCTAAGCTAGGCGTTTGTCGATTATTGTGTCTAAAGGAGGATTTAGCCGTTTTCAAATACACATATTTAATTATAAATAATATTTAATAAAAATCTACTGTTCTATGTATTACAAAATTATTAAACAGTAAATAACTACATTTATTTCATGCACCATGTATTTAACGAAATTAATTTATAAAAATTTCTTGAGGTGTCAAGAAAATGGAAGAAATATTTGTTTGTACAAACCTGATATAACTTTTCACCACAGTAAAAAAAATCACCGTTACAAAACGGATGCAAGACGAGATGCCAAGTCTAGATTTTCGGATGGAAATACTAAAAATTTACAGTTTTGGATATAAGTTTACGCATGTGCATCTGCATCCGACCGTAACCAATCTCTTCATTGTTTAAATATATGATCAGCTGTTTGAATAAAATTCAAAATTGTGTCGTTCTCGTTGCTTTTTGAAAAACGTGACGTCACGTTTCTCAATTTTTTCCCATAAAATTGGTACAAGGACACAGCTAATGTAGAATGTTTAAAACAGCTGTGAAAGTATGATTAAATTGAAGTTGAAGCGTTTTATTTTTATCATATATGTAATTTATCTAAATACGTCATACGGTGATTTTTTGTGAATTTCTTAAAATAAAGAATTCTGTTTTTTTTCGCAATGCGTAAAAATACCCTATGTAATTTATCTATATACGTCTTAAAGTGATTTTTTAATGAGTTTCTTAAAATAAAAAAATCTACTTTTCTGACGGTAAACGTAGAAATCCCTTAAATTTATTTAATAAAATAATAATAATAATAATAATAATTACAGATTTTATATAGCGCCGACCCTATTTAATACTCGTCAGCACTTCACATAGGCCTTATTACTATTACCCACATCAAGTAATGTGTACCCTAAGGATATGCAGCCGACATATGGCGCTTCCTCCAAGCCGGGTTAAGCTTAGCATATGAGATTTTAAGAGAATACAGCCACGTTCAAATTCTCAATGAAATAGCCTTAGATCGGGTTCGAACCGGCGTCAATGAGATTTGCTTATGCAGCATTAATCTCTAAGCAGTGTTCGTATCGACTCGGCTACCATCTCTCATGGAAATATCCTTTGCATTGTGGACAGGGTTGCCACTTTTTGCAAGAAAAAATAATCTAGAATCTCAAAATAAGTCAGCTAGAATACTCTAGATTGCACAATGGCAACTTAATAAGCATAGAAATGGAGCCTCCAATTTCTAAACGACAAAATTTATCAGCTAGGCTTGGTAAAAAACATCTAGATCTAGCTAAAAAAAAGGCTAGAGTGTCAAAAATGTATTATTAGGAATGTTTTTGCATGCATAAACGGATTTTACATGCAGGATGGATATAAAACATGTTTTACATTCATCCTGCATGTAAAAACCACTTTGCATCTGCATCTGAACGTAACCACTGGTTGCCACTGCATGCATGCAGGTTTTTTTGCATGCATGCAGAATCATCTATGCATGGAGTTTGTAGGTGTGACGAAAATTTCATCAGTAGTCCATATTTAAAGTTTAGACTGGCAAAAATTATTTTATGATAATTAAGTTTTCAATCGTTATTAATGGTACAATACAGTTGATTTTAATTAAACATTATTTATTTATAAATAAATTTATATACATAACTAGAGAAAGATAATTAAGCTATCTTTAACAACAAAAAAATATATTTTTTTTGTGTTTGAAGTTTTTATTTGTGCACTCTCCCAAAAACTTTCACAAAGTGGCCCATTTCTGCAATACAATACTGAAAAAATGGCAAAAGTGGTTACGTTCAGATGCACATGCAAAGTGGTTTTTACATGCAGGATGAATGTAAAACGTGTTTTTGCATGCAAAATGGATTTTACATGCAGGATGAATGTAAAACATGTTTTTGCAGGCAACTCGTGCATGCAAAAACATGTTTAAAATTCATCCTGTATGTGAAAACCACTTTTCAAGTGTATCTGAACGTAACCATATTTAGCCTATTTATTGATAACTTTTTTGCCTTTTTTTTAACTTTGTTTATTAGGGCTAATGATAATTAGTAGTATATTTATTTATTAAATTATTGATTATTATTGACATTTTTCATTATGCCTAATCATTCTTAATGTAATAATATATTTATATATTTTGATTTTAGCCACAATTTGAGCTGATTTTGACACTATACAGCCCCAAAATTTTGTAGACCCTTTTGACACACTGCTGATAGGGTGTCAATTTTCCAAATTTTGACTTTGGGAATTGGGACTGTAGAGCACTTTTGCCATTTTTTCAATATTGCATTGCAGAAATGCGCCACTTTGTGAAAATTTTTGGGAGAGTGCATAAATAAAAATTTCAAACACAAAAAAAACATATTTTTGACACCCTGTTAAAAGTAGCTTATCTTTCTCCAGTTATGTATATAATATAAATTTACTTATAAATAAATAATGTTTATTTAAAATCTACTGTATTGAACAATTAATAAAGATTGAGAACTTAACCACAGTATAAGGAAATAACCCAGTAGTTTAAAGAAGGCCTTTTAGACTAGACTTTCCCCCGCTAGCTCCACACACTCCTCAATAACTCCACCCTTATGCGTCTACGTCACGCGGTGGACAAAGTAACCCCCTCCCCCCACACTATAAAGCGGCTTTTCATTTATTTATTTATATCTATATTTATTTGAACTTTTAGTTTGTATAAAACTTATTTTCAACATTCTGAAAAATTACAAACATGAATTAAACAAATTTAAGGTTTCATATATTTGAAGAAATATAACAAACAAGTGTTTCAAAAATTAAAACAACATCCATAATTACATCTTCCCTCAACAGAGTGATTTGAAAAACTGAAAACTGAAGCTCAAGCTCTTACTGTCTTACTCTGTCTGACCGTCTCTGACGAGTCCAAACGAAATTGTTTAAAATATTCGTGAGAATATGTATAAAATGTAAATTTTAAAAAAGACGAAACATATAGTTTCATGATTAAATGGGTTTTTTTCAAAAAAGAGCCCAATCTGGCAACCTTCTAATCAGTTGTTGGGGAGACCGGGAGTAAGACCCACCAAGCTGGAGGGACTAGTGATGTAGACCGGAGTTCTTTAACTAACTGGGTTGCCTTAATCTGTGATAACTCAGTAGTTTAACGAACGCACTTTTAGACAAGACTTCCCCCCCCCCCGCTAGTTTTACACCCTCCTCAAAAACTCCGCCTCTAAGCGTTACGTCACGCGGTGGACGAAGTAACTGCTCCACCCACAATACAAAGCGGCTTTTCATTTATATCTATATTTATTTAAACTTTTAATTTGTGTAAAATTTATTTTCAAAATTCTGAAAAATTACAAATGAATTAAACAAAATTGAAGGTTTCATATATTTGAAGAAATATAACGAACAATTGTTTCAAAAATTAAAACAACATCCATAATTATATCTTTCCTCAGCAGAGTGATTTCAAAGACTGAACATGAAGCTCAAGCTCTTACCGTCTTATTCGGTCTGACCGTCTCTGACGAGTCCAAATTAAGTTTGGTATTTATTGCCCAATTTCATTAGAAAAGAGCAAACATATAGGCAAAATGTTTATATTTTGTATACCATTATAAAAAGTGTTTAAAATATTCGTGAGAATATTTATAAAAGGCAAATTAAAAAAAAGACGAAACATATAGTTTCACGATTAAATTTTTTTTCAAAAAAAGAGCCCAATATAACAATTGTTATATATTTGCCATAAGAGAACTGAACTTCAGTCGTTAAGGTCATTGAAATATGTATGTCTCATTACAAATGAGGGAATTGTGTTGCACTAAAATCAGTAACGTCAATCAACCCACAAGGGAATTTATTATTGCATTAATTATGAAAAGACGAACACCATTCCCTCGTCTACCTTCCAGGCGGCATCAACCGTCACCAAAGTCTACCATAATAATAATACTTTGTATACCAACACTAACAGTCTGAACTCAGACATCACGTAAATAATTAAATATATCTATTCTGGTTAAATATTAATTTAGTAAAATCTATTAAGGTGATACAGCTAGTATTTAGTAAAGTAAAGACCGTTAAACAATGAACGTGTAAACAGAAGCGACAGTTACATAATTTCCAGTGACAAAATCAACTGTAACGAATTTCATTAATCACACCTGTCCAAATAAAGAACAAAAGAAAGAATTTTCAGGCCCGGACGTAGCTCTTAAAGCAAAAGCCATGTCGTATCTGTATCCTCGCAGACAAACAGGGCCATATAAGCCCATCAGTTGTGAAGGCATGCTTTGTTACATAGAGCCAAGTGTCCTTCTAGGCAATGTTCACTGAGCCAGATGTCCCAAGATACTCCTTCACTTCTAACGGTTAAAAAAATAAAACATAAAATTATTAACTGACAACTCTCCTAAGTTTGCAATCAAGCAAAAATAAATTTAAATGCAACGATCTTAAGTCAAAGTAAAATGTAACTTAAGAATTTTACCAAGATTAATTCAGGAAAATAGTTATAATTCAATCATCGTAAACTATTAATAGAGGCCCGCGCCAGATAACGGCATCTGGCAACGAGTGATCTAATCTGTTTGTATATAAACATGTAGAGTAGTTTGCCGAGGTTACATTAATTAATCTAGTTATTTGTAAAAATATCAGAGCAAGATAATTCATAAATGTTATAATGTTCAAAACTCTAATTCACAAAAGTACCAAATTTGTAGGCCGATATTCCGAGAACACTCAGAAATTCCTCCATCTCCTATCTCTGTCTGTATAAATAGTTTAGGCAAAAGACACGCATTGGTCGTATTTATCCAGCCTTGTTACACTGCACAAGTATGAATAAAAATAATAATGCATAACAATAACATTAAATAATAATAACGATGAATAACACTAAATAATAATAACGATGAATAAAAATAATAATACATACCAATTAAATTAAATAATACTAACGATGGATAAAAATAATAATGCATAACAATAACATTAAACAATAAAAATAATAATAACGATGAATAACTATTAATCCACGAACCGGACGGTTCAAATGTCTCGCAATGATTCATTCAGTAACTTTGAAAAAAATTATCTCTATAAATGTCAAATCAAAAATGCTGTTACAAAGTTAGCAAACATCATTTTATCAAAAAAATATGAAAAAAAAAATTTGTTAAAAAAAAATTCTGAAGTTAATTTGATGATAAAATGTAGATAAAAAGTGATCAAATCAAATAAAAATACCTAGTAATACATTAAAACCAATAACCTAGCCTATATGAAAAGAAATAATAATAGTATAGATGATATATAAGCATTCAAGTCATTGTATAACGCCGACGATGACGACAAGGACGACGACGGGGACGACGACATCGGAATTGCTTCGCTACGCACGCTCGACAAAAATAATAATGCATAGCAATAGCATTCAATAATAATAACGATGGATAAAAATAATAACAATAACAAAAACATTAAATAATAATAATAACTATAACAATAACATTAAATAATAATAACGATGAATAAAAATAATAACAATAATAATTACATTAAATAATAATAACGATTAATAAAAATAATAACAATAACAATAACATTAAATAATAATAACGATGGATAAAAATAATAACAATAACAATAACATTAAATAATAATGACGATGAATAAAAATAATAATACATAACAATAACATTAAATAATAATAACGATGAATAACACTAAATAATAATAACGATGAATAAAAATAATAATATATAACAATAGCATTAAATAATAATAACGGTGAATAAAAAATAATAATGCATAACAATAACATTAATTAATAATAACGATGGATAAAAATAGTAACAATAACAATAACATTAAATAATAATAACCATAGATAAAAATAATAACAATAACAATAACATTAACTAATAATAACGATGAATAAAAATAATAATATATAACAATAGCATTAAATAATAATAACGATGAATAAAAATAATAACAATAACATTAAATAATAATAACGATGAATACAAATAATAATACATAACAAAAGCATTAAATAATAATAACGGTGAATAAAAAGTAATAATGCATAACATTAGCATTAAACAATAATAACGACGAATAAAAATAATAAAAATAACAATAACATTAAATAATGATAACGATGAATAAAAATAATAATACATAACAATAACATTAAATAATAATAACGATGGATAAAAATAATAATACATAACAAAAGCAATAAATAACAATAACGATGAATACCAATAATAATGCATAACAATACCATTAAATAATAATAACGATGAATAAAAATAATAATACATAACAATAACATTAAATAATAATAACGATGGATATAAATAATAATACATAACAAAAGCATTAAATAATAATAACGATGAATACAAATAATAGAAATAACAATAACATTAGATAATAATAACGATGAATTGAAATAATAATACATAACAAAAGCATTAAATAATAATAACGGTGAACAAAAAATAATAATACATAACAGTAACATTAAATAATAATAACGATGAATAAAAATAATAAAAATAACCATAGCATTAAATAATAATAGCGGTGAACAAAAATAATAATACATAACAATAAAAATAAATAATAATAACGATGAATAAAAATAATAACAATAACAATAACAATAACATTAAATAATAATAACGATGAATATCAATAATAATGCATAACAATAACATTAAATAATAATAACGATGAATACCAATAATAATGCATAACAATAATATTAAATAATAATAACGACGAATAAAAATAATAAAAATAACAATAACATTAAATAATAATAACGGTGAACAAAAAATAATAATACATAATAATAACGATGAATAAAAATATTAAAAATAACAATAGCATTAAATAATAATAACGGTGAACAAAAAATAATAAAACATAACAATAAAATTAAATAATAATAACGATGAATAAAAATAATAACAATAACATTAAATAATAATAACAATGAATATCAATAATAATGCATAACAATAACGTTAAATAATAATAACGATGAATACCAATAATAATGAATAACAATAACATTAAATAATAATAACGATGAATAAAAATAATAACAATAACAATAACATTAAATAATAATAATGATGAATACAAATAATAATGCATAACAATAAAATTAAATAATAATAACGATGAATAAAAATAATAACAATAACAATAACAATAACATTAAATAATAATAACGACGAATAAAAATAATAAAAACAAGGTAGAAAAGAATCATTGAAGAAGAAAGTTTTCATCTGACATTTGCATTACAATGCACGAAATAATTTAGAAATCTTGAAAAGAAATTTATTTGCTCCAATTTATTAAGTGGCGCAAATGGTAACAAGTTTGATTGTCTTATAATGGACTCAAGTTCAACACCCGCCTGTACGATGGGTCAGGCAGAAGAGTGGGCATTCAATTTGTAAATTAGTATTCTTATAATTTTTAACAATTTTACACTCATTATTTTTGGTTTGAATTTGAATATTTCTTACCAAAAAAATAACATTCGTTTTCATTGATATGATTTTTTTTATTATTTTCTGAATTCAATTAAATATACCATTTAGATATATACCAATAGTATAACAATTTAATATTCCATTTAAATATATACCAATAATATATCAATTTAATATTCCATTTAAATATAAATTTAATATTCCATTTAAGTATATACCAATAGTATAACAATTTAATATTTCATTTAAATATATACCAATAATACATCAATTCAATATTCCATTTAAATATAAATTTAATATTCCATTTAAATATATACCAATAGTATAACAATTTAATATTCCATTTAAATATATACCAATAGTATAACAATTGAATAGATCATTTAAGTATATACCAATAATATATCAATTTAATATTTCATTTAAATATAAATGTAATATTCCATTTAAATATATACCAATAGTATAACAATTTAATAGATCATTTAACTATATACCAACAATATATCAATTTAATATTCTATTTAAATATAAATTTAATATTCTTATTAAATATATACCAATAGTATAACAATTTAATAGATCCTTTAAATATATACCAATAATATATTAAGTTAATATTCCATTTAAATATAAATTTAATATTCCATTTAAATATAAATTTAATATTCCATTAAAATATATACCAATAGTATACCAATTTAATATTCCATTTAAATATATACCAATAGTATAACAATTTAATATTCCATTTAAATATAAATTTAATATTCCATTTAAATATAAATTTAATGTTTCATTTAAATATATACCAATAGTATAACAATTTAATATTCCATTTAAATATATACCAATAGTATAACAATTTAATAGATCATTTAAATATATACCAATAATATATCAATTTAATATTCCATTTAAATATAAATTTAATATTCCATTTAAATATATACCAATAGTATAACAATTTAATAGATCATTTAAATATATTCCAATGATATACAATTAAAAATATACCAACTTAATCCACCATTTTCAAGTTTTCTGAATCTGGAAAATATTATTTCTACTGACCTCAACCATATTAAATTGCGAGGAAAACGAGTTTACGCTGAATTGTTAATTTGGCCATTATTTTATTTCGGTTTTGCTTGTAAAACCACATTGATTACCAGAAGTTAATTAATGGACAATATTTTATAATATTTTGATACGATGAAAAGAAAAATCATTCAATGGAGTTGGCAAAAAGACAGCTTCCGGATTGGATCAACGATCTCTATGATTAATATTACATCAGTGGAGGTAGTAGTAGTAATAGTAACACTGGTTATACAAGTATTTCAAGTAGTAATAATAGCAGTAATAGTATTATTGGTAATAGACTGTAGTATTAGTGAAAGCCATAGTACTAGCAATTACAGTAATATCAGTAATACTAATAACATTAATAATACTATGAATATCAAAAGCAGTAAGCATATGATTAACAGGACAAATAGGAATAACAGGAATATTAGTAACAATAATAGTAACAGTAATAGTAGCATTAATCATAACAGTAATAGCCGTAACAGTCACAGTATATAGCAGTATTAGTAGGACAAAAAGTAGTAAGACTGCAAGAGTAGTTTTATTATTGTTAGTGATAAATATCTCAGACATGATCTTAGCAGATTGTGTGATAAAAATGAAAAACAAAAAAAGATGTTCCTCATCTTCCAAAGAAGGCCAATGGCATTTAAGGCGGGGTAATTCAATCCTTTGTCCCCACGGGTAATTATTACCATAAGGCCTAGAGCATACAATGATATTAGTATTGAAAAGAATCCTTATTACAGAGAACACTAACGTTCCTCAAGCAGCAAAGTCATTAATGGTGACATTTTCATTCACAGTTGAAAGTTCTTCATACCCGTGGGTTATACCACCGCCAAGAAATCGTGTTGCCCACGGCAGATAACATCGAAAAAATTCTAGCTTTTACCTCAATTCAATTATTCATAATACAATGCACTTTAAGTAAATCCCCAAGTAACGCCTTTTTAAAAAATACCCCAAACTACCCTACATTCAACAATCATGTTCAGGAAAGTTACTTTCTGAAATGTTTAGTACTTAAATTTAGTTTTTTTGTTTAAATTTATAGCAAACAATTAATCATATAACTTTTTTGAAAATGTAAATGTTTATTTTTATTTATGAAATTATTTTTTTGTTCTATTATAAATACTTATGCGATTTTTAAAATTATGTCATGATTACATTCACCTATTCTGTCACGATTCAGAATGTTTCGTTCAAGTATTAGAGAAACAATCAATTCCAAATTGATTAGCTCAATTCAATTTATTTTTTTAATCTAAAATAAACTTATCTTGCAATTTAATTTATAAATAAATACTTAAAAGAAATTACATCAAATATGCTTTTCACGTCTTCATGTAGACTAGATTTCATTTTTTATGTTTACGGAATCATAAATAATAGTATGTTTGCATGTATCATTGTATGTAAGTATGTATGTATTTATGTATGTATGTATATTTAGAAGTTTGCGTGCAGAAATAT
Organism: Archaeomysis grebnitzkii; assembly: GCA_031471125.1. Taxonomy (NCBI): domain Eukaryota; kingdom Metazoa; phylum Arthropoda; class Malacostraca; order Mysida; family Mysidae; genus Archaeomysis; species Archaeomysis grebnitzkii. The sequence continues at coordinate 347 of JARUHE010334778.1, read as the reverse complement.
GAATAAATACATTTATCTATTTCTCTCGTGTAACCAGAGCTCGCTCTTCAAGCTATGTGTAGAATGTCTACATATACATACATATATATTAATTTAAGTATGTTTGTATACATATACATACATATATATTAGTTTATGTATGTATGTATGTTTACTTGTATATATGTACAATTTTATACATGTATGCACAGATTAAGGTAATAGCCCAGATAGTTAAAGAATCATAACCTACGTCACTAGTCCCTCCAGCTGGTGAGTTTATCAACGAATTTTGTCAGTTGCCATGTTGGAATTTTCAACAGTAGAAAAATGTTTGATTATTGTGAGATACAAATATACTTTAGCAC
>JARUHE010334767.1:0-10724 GCA_031471125.1 Archaeomysis grebnitzkii | reverse complement strand
AAAAAAAAAAAAAAAAAAAAAAAAAAAAAAAAAAAAAAAAAAAAAAAAAAAAAAAAAAAAAAAAAAAAAAATAAAAATTGTTTTCTATTTTATTAAACTTTTTTTCACACAAAAAAGAAATTATAAAATAAAATTTTGAATTTATGAATTCATTATTTTTTATTAAGTAGGTTTATGAAATATATGAATAGAGTAGATATAGATTTTTACAGTTTGTTGAGTAGATTTGGTGTAGACATACAGTTTGTGGAGTAGATTGGGTGTAGATTTTTACAGTTTGTTGCGTAGATTGGTTATAGACTTTTAAGGTTTGTGGAGTAGATTGTATGTAGATTTATAAAGGTTGTGGAGTAGATTGGATGTAGATTTATACAGTTTGTTGAGTAAATTGTATGTAAACTTATACAGTTTGTTGAGTAAATTGTATGTAGACTTATACAGTTTGTGGAGTAGATTGAATGTATATTTGTACAGTTTGTTGAGTAGATTAGATATAGATTTGTATAGTTCAAGGAGTAGGGTAGGAGATGCAGAGTTTTACAGTTTCTCAGGTGTCTTAATCACTATTTTGTTTCTTCATTTAAATACTTTTTGCAAAATGAAAACAATTAAATAATTAAAAAATATAATTAACATTTAATTGTTTTGTCTTACGAGGTTGAAGGACAAATATATTTTTTGGTCTTCATTTCTAATTGTATTTTTGTAATTTCTTAAATAGCAAAAAATAAATTTTTAAAGATATATTTTGTGTCAAATCAAAGTTTCAGATTTAGGAAAAGTTTATTTTCTTAAATTTTGTTAAAGTTAAAAACAAACAAGTTTGTTTGTTTTTTTCTTACTTTGTCGAAATTGATTCTTCCGAAATATCATTTAAATCGAATTGCTTCCTCCGAAATGTCATTTTAGCGAATTGAATCTAGCGAAATTGATTCTTCCGAAAATGATTCCTCCGAATTTGAAACTTCAGAAATATCATTTAGCAAATTGTTTCCTGGGAAATATCAATTTGTCGAAATATCATTTTATCGAAATTGCATTTGTAGAAATATTCGCTCAAATGATATTTCTGAGGAACCAATTTGCTAAAATGATATTTCTGAGTATTCGACTGCCGTGTAAATAATGTAATATCGTCCAACTTTTCTTGGTTTTGATCAACGTGTCATTTTACACTATTATTATTATTAACGCCGTAACTGTATTATTTATTCAATATTTCGATACAAATAAAGTTACTTGATTAAATACAAATAAAAACTAAATAAAATGAACAAAAAATTAAATGTTCAAGGTAAATTAAAAAAAATAAATGTTTTTAACTAGCAGACGAAATTTGAGCGGCCATTTTCTGAGGAAGCAATTCGATAAAATAATATTTCAGAGGAATCATTTCGCTAAAATGACATTTCTGAGGAATCAATTCGATGAAATGGTATTTCTGAGGAAACAATTCGACAAAATGATATTTCTGAGGAAACAATTCGACAAAATGATATTTCTGAGGAAACAACTTGACAAAATAAATATTGCATTTACAGAAATATTAATATTTATAATTTACATTATAAAAACTTGTTTTCTGCGAAATATCATTTTAGCAAAATATAATTTTGTCGAAATTGCAATCAGAGAAATTTTTGGAAGATACAATTTCGACAAAATGATATTTCGGAGGAATCAATTTCGACAAAATGATAATGCCCCAACAAAAGGTCTTATTTTTACTTAAGTTGATTTATTCTTACTTTGATAAGATGACGTCTTTTTATTTTAAAAAGATGTTTCTTCTTAATTTAAATTTTATTAATTTTTAATTTTTGTTAAATTAGTATTTTTTTTTGTTAAATTATATTTTAATTTTTGCAAACTTAATTTTTACTTTGCTAAATAATTTTTTTATTTTTCTAAATATTTTATTCATTTTTCTAAATATTTTTGTATTTTTCTAAATATTTTTGTATTTTTGCTAAATATTTTTGTATTTGTATAACTTTAATATGTTTTGTATTTTTCTAAATATTTTATTCATTTTTCTAAATATTTTTGTATTTTTCTAACTTTAATATGTTTTGTAATTTTCTAAATATTTTTTCATTTTTCTAAATATTTTTTGATTTTTCTAAATATTTTTTGATTTCTCTAAATATTTTTTGATTTTTCAGATGGTAGTGAAAATAATTTTGTTGTTGGTCGGGGCGACGTTCGTGGATTGTCTCACCTTTCGAGTGGATGACAAAAAATCTTTCGTCTATTGCAGTGAGTTTTTTTAGTTTTTATTTTCTTTTTTTTACTTTTCTTTTTTGTTTCGCTTATGTTTTTATTCTTTATATTTGCTTCGAAATAACAATGGCATAGGAAATGATAGATATAATTTAGTAATTATATTCACAAATTGTTCCTTATGTCATAGGCACATCAATCTGGAGTTCTTAATGCATTTCATTTTAATTCCAATACAGTTGTGTTTAAATGGCTTGTTTAATTTATTGAACATTCATAATAATAAAGTTATCTTGAATTTCACACATTTACTATAAATTTCAATAGAATGGTTGATTATATGTCTTTGGCTCAGGTTTAGTCCAAATCTTAGAAAGTAATTCTCCTATGTGCATATCCAGATCGATGAGCCTAGCACTGTACGTATGACAAAAATGAAATTGTACTCCAGTTTGCCAGATTTTAAAGTAAACCTTTCTTAAAAATTACGATCACGTAAATAAATTACATTAGTTAATAAAAGAAATTTGTTACAAATCTGAACAATAGTTAAAGCAAAAGCATCTGATAAAACATCGATTTGTCTTGTTTGCAAATTTTAGTCCACGAGTGTGTGAAAAGTAAAATACATTAATTTCATCAAATTTGAACAAAGGCGAGTGTCTATTAATTATTTCAGTAATATTATTTATGTAAATAAATGATTATTACAAATACAAAAATAAATAGATAGTCATTACCATACAATTGTCTACAATTAGACGCGTTTGGAATAAACATTTTTTCAAGATTTCTCTGACCAACAAACAAATAGATGTTCACAAATATATTTGTTCAATTGTCATTTTTCAAATTCAAAACTGTGCTCAAAATAGAATTTTTTTTTGCATTACAGTTCAAGTTGGTTGCTTTCATTTTCACAAAAGACTTTTTTTAGACTATATGGATATTTGAATGTGGGTTATCTCACTTGTGCTATTGTCGATCAATTTAATAAGACAATAGCACACGTGAGGTAAGCACCATGCTAATTCACTGTGGGTTACCTCACTTGTGCTATTGTTGATCCATTTAATAAGACAATAGCACAAGCGAAGTAAGCTCTATGATATTTGAATGTGGGTTACCTCACTTGTGCTATTTTAGATCCATTTAGTAAGACAATAGGACAAGTGAGGTAAGCTCTATGCTATTTGAATGTGGGTTACTTCACTTGTGCTATTGTCGGTCCATTCAATAAGACATTAGCACAAGTGAGGTAAGCTCTATGCTATTTGAATGTGGGTTACCTCACTTGTGCTATTGTCGGTCCATTCAATAAGACATTAGCACAAGTGAGGTAAGCTCTATGCTATTTGAATGTGGGCTACCTCACTTGTGCTATTGTTGATCCATTTAATAAGACAATAGCACAAGTGAGGTAAGCACCATGCTAATTCACTGTGGGTTACCTCACTAGGCTATTGTTGATACATTTAATAAGACAATAGCACAAGTTAGGTAAGTTCTATGATATTTGAATGTGGGTTACCTCACTTGTGCTATTGTCGGTCCATTTAATAAGACATTAGCACAAGTGAGGTAAGCTCTATGCTATTTGAATGTGGACTCCCTCACTTGTGCTATTGTTGACCCATATATGAATGGACAATAGCACAAGTCCAAATTATAATTAATCCAATGAGAATTTATAAATTTCAAATTTTTAGAAAGTTTCACAAATAAAAAATAAAGGCGACAAAAAGTTGGAACCTTTTTCATAGATTTATCTCAACTTAAATTTCTTTGCATCGTCTCTATTTATTTATTTATTGCACAACAGTAACTAAACCATTTATTTATTTATTTATTTATTTATTGCACAACAGTAACTAAGCCACGCTACATTCTTGCATAAGGAATCACAGTCTATCGCGGATCGTTGGTCAAGATGGCTATACAAGAAAAAACAAAAGCAACAGGAATTTCACTCACTATAATTTTTATAAATTTTTACCTTAAAATTGTACGTTCGTTTTTTAAACTAAGAATATTAAATCAATAGCTCAAAGTTAATTGTTTTCTCAAAACGAAAAAGAAAACGTTTACAAAGAAAAATGAAGGACTGTGACTCAGTTCCTCCCGTTCTGCTGATTGAAGAAAGAGTGACCGCGACCTTCCTCTATCTTCCTGCTGCCTTACATCTTCCTCCCACTTGACCTGCGTCCGACGAGGTTTTCCTTAGATGACATTATCTATAAAAGATTAACCAACGGCAAATTATAAAAAATAAATTGATAAATATCAACAATACCAAAATATATTTTTAATAAACAAATCAAACAAATCATAAATGAATAGTAAATAATACTAAATCAAGTATATTAGTACTATTAAAAGGTCTTTAATTCATATGCTCGGATTCGGTCGGAAATACCTGACATTTCCGACACAAGTGAGGTAAGCTATATGTTATTTGAATATAGGTTACCTCACTTATGCTGTTGTCGATCCATTTAATAAGACAATAGCACAAGTGAGGTAAGCTCTATGCTATTTGAATGTGGACTACCTCACTTGTGCTGTTGTCGATCCATTTAATACGACAATAGCACAAGTGAGGTAAGCTCTGTTATTTGAATAAGGGTTACCTCACTTGTGCTATTGTCGATCCATTTAAGAAGTTGACGCATAAAGTACAATATTTCAATGACGTCACAATCTAATAAATGTGCTCTGCGTGGCAAGAAAAGTCGATGCTTATAAAAAATAAATATTAATGAAGAAGAGTTTTTTATAACAAAGTTAACAAAGGCTTAAAGTGGACAAAATAAATATTTTAGATATTTTCTATCAAATTTCAAACTCCGTAATCCTTACCAAGTTTTTTGTCTTTTTCAGACGTACCCCAGATGGCGCAAGTGTTGCGCGTAGACGCCGAGATTCCCTCTTGTAAGCGACTCCCGTGTGCTTTGTGGGGCGGAGCCGAGGGCATCTACAGGATCACGCTCCGCAACAACATTCGTAAGTCAAATTTTTGTTTTGTTTAATTAATTTAGTTAAGATGTGTTTTATGATCGCTTTGTTTCTGCTTATACATCACATCAATCAAGATTTGGTGAAATATATTTCTTTCTCTTTGAAGTACCAATAATTATATTAAAGGATACGATTCGTTTGTGTTTCTCCTAAAGTGTATAATCCAATGATTAATTTCCTGCCAGCTATTTGTTTTCCTTGAGAATAAAATGATAAGGTACCTCGGATTGGACAATCAAATATGATTGATTATTTTGCCCTATAAACGATTATTGGCTCGATCTTTTCACACCTCTATGAGAGCTGTCTCGTGCAGTTTCAATGTGCCAACCAGCTCCTTTCTGTTGCTGCCTCTGGCATATCCGTCTTCCTATTCTGACACAAATAATTGAAGATGATTTTTTCAGCGGATCCAATTTATTCGATGAGGAGCGACGTGCTGGCCTTCATCAAGATGCCGGGTCCCATCCCCATCGTCAGAAAACAAAAGCTGCCCGGTGAGGGCAACCGTCCGGTGTGTCCTTTCTCGCAGAGCCTCACCGACAACGTTGTCGGTCCCTACGGATCGGGGTGTCCTTTCTACCCCGGCAGCGACATTGTTATTTCCAAGCGAGTTCGAGTGCCCGCCCAAGCATCCAAAGTTGTGAGTAGAAAATAGTTTTACAAATATTATGTATAATTATGTATAATTATGTATAACTGTGAATAGTTAAAAATGTTTATAATTATTAACAAATATCAATTTAATCGTTTTTTAAAGTTGAAAGAATTGAGTCAAAAGCCTGTTGATGTCTTAACTCTGACAGCCTTTTCTGTGATTGTTCGGAATATGAACAACATTTAAAAACATTTTAAATTTTATTTCTTTCATTAAATATCTTTCGTAAAGAATATTTAGTATCTGGCATTTAGTATATAATATCTACTATATGGTATTTAGTATATAATATCTGGTATTTAGTATCTAATATATAGTACCTTATATGTAGTATATAATATCTAATACTAATCTATATCTAGTATCTAGTATATAATATCTAATACATGGTATCTAGTATATAATATCTAATACATGGTAATTAGTATATAATATCTAATACATGGTATCTAGTATCTAGTATCTGGTATTTAGTATCCAATCCATGGTATCTAGTATCTAATATCTAGTATATAATATATAATACATGGTATCTAGTAACTAATATCTGATATTTAATATCTAATACATGATATCTAGTATCTGATATCTGGTATCTAGTATCAAATATTTGGTATCTAATATCTGGTATCTAGTATGCTATGGTGGCTCTAGTTCCTGTTACATGAACAATGACAAAAAACCTAAGAACCCAAAAAAAACAAATATTCCCTTATTCATAAATCTTGAATGTTTAATTTATATTCATTATAACAATAAAATGTTTGGCAAATATTTAAAAAAAAATCAACATATTATCACATAATGTTCAGATTTTCTATTATTTACATGATTCAAACAATGTGTTGTGTGTTTGACTCAGATATTAATTCTTGACATATTTCAGATAAGTGGACCAGTTGATGTACAATTCAAAATTGAAGATGAAGTTGGACGAATTCTAACATGCTTTAAATCTCAGGTGATGGTGTTTTAATATTAATAGATCTTTTTTTAAATGACTTTCATTCTCCGATTTTTTGAGTAATTTTTAAAAGTTAAAAGAAATAATAACCAAAAAATGTTACATAAAGTATGTTTGATACGACACCTACAATTTAATCATAAAACAATAAGTATTTAGTAACATTTAAAAAATAAGAAACGAAATAGTTCGAGGTATTAGAAATGCAAAAAAGCATATTACCAAGAAAAAATCAAAGACTGTGGTTTGGACACGGGGGAAATTTAGAAAACGGTTGATTCCTTTCTTAACCAAGAAACTAATAAAGTTAATATAAAAGAGATAAAAGTAAATAATGTAAATGGTAGTGATGATATTTTAATCCCTGAAGCATTTAATAATTGTTTTACTAATATTGGATTCAAACTAGCAAATGAAATAACTCAACCTGAATTTACATTTGATAGCTTTTTACATAACAAAAGAGAACATGACTTCGAATTCACATCTTTAACAGAGGAAGAGTTTATTAAGGTCGTAAAAGAATTTAAGGATAGCTCACCAGGAATTGATGAGATTTCGGTCAGTGTACTTAATACTGCATCACTGAATTGTGCAACTTGTTGCTGTCTACCGGTGCGGTGCCAAATCAATTTAAGGTAACTTGCATTATTCCAGTTTTTAAAACTGGTGACAATAAGGAAGTTGTAAATAACAATAGCAAGTAACAATCTCTGTTCCACAGGATTCAACCCTCGGACCTTTCTTATTTATTTTATACATCAATGACATAATCCATGCATCAATAAAGTTAAAAACATATTTATATGCTGATGATTCAGTGGTTATGATATCAGGAAAATACTTTAATAATGCCATATTTACAATGAATAATGAGTTTACGCAATTTCATAACTGGCTAGTGTCCAACAGACTTACACTAAATGTAAAAATATTGTACTACAGTAAAAATAAAAATGTATTAAATGAAGACCCTTTGATGATAAATGATTATAAATTGAAACGGGTAGATAAGTACAAGTTTCTTGGTGTAGTACTTAATGAAAAGCTAAGTTCGAAATCCCATATAAATTATGTAGTATCAAAGTTGAGTAATATTATATATCTCATAAGAAATCTGTTTAATGAAGAAACCCTTAAATTGTTATATAATGTTTTGATACATTCTCATATTGCTTATGCTAACGTTGTATGAGGACCTACCTTTAAAACACATTTAAAACCAGTTCTTATCTGCCAAAAAAAATCATAAGGACCATGACTTATAGTAACAGACATACTCATACAGAACCCTTGTTCGCATCTTTAAAAATATTAAATAATGACAATTGGTCTGTAAAGCTCAATTCATCTACAAAATATTAAATAAGATTACAAGATCTGAAATTAAATTTGAATTTGCAAAAAATATACACAAATTGATCATGAGCGACCCTTACGGCTGCTAACCCCTCGGATCACTTCTGAACAGCGATGCCATTGTATTGCTTATCATGACTGTCAGATATGGAACAATTTAGCTACAGACATAAAAACGTCAATTCTATACCAGTGCACCCTCATAATTGTTGCTACTTTCAATTCATACTCACGCTCCACTTAGATTCTTGCAATTTAATCTACAATTTGGTGCTTAACTTCTTTAACTTACTTGGTGATCTGTTTTAAAGGCACTCAGTTGCCGCGACCAGAACAAAGTGAATTTATAATCAAAGTACTACTCCAGTGAATCTTATTTTAAGAATCTTAATTAATATAACTAACAGGAGATACAAATAATAACTTTGCAAGACAATTATCTATCTCTTTTGCTTCACCAAACCTAGAAATATATTGTACCTGATAAATCCTTACAACAAAATTAACATTAAGAATTATTACTGGACTACCGCCTGATAAAAATATATTGAAAATTGTTATAAATTTTATCACGCGACTTGCAACTCAAGTACGCGGTTCTAGTGTTCCACCTAATTTTGAACTTTTATCTCAAATTATTATCAATTAAAAATTTATTTTAAAAATGATTAACTTAATTTTTGGCAATTGATAACACAACGTAATAAATTAAATAATATTAAATTTATTTATTAACTTTATTCATTTCAAGAAGGGAAAAATAATCATCCCCAAGAGTGAACGCTTTATTTTTGTTGATCATTATCTACATCTGTGAGCAATTTATTTGTATGTGCTTGTTGAATAAAGAAATAAACTTTTTTCAAATGCGATCGCCCTCTCGTTATTGTAACCAAGTAATAACGATCATGTAAACTTTCTTTAACAAAACTTATCCTGTGTTCAGCATCGTTTGAGTGTCATTCAAATCTTTAAACTCTTATAAACCTTAATTGAATTGATGAAAATAGCAAGGGCAGGGTATAAAATTCTCTCCAGCCTCCTACAACACAATTACGTATCTTTTTTTTAGACCGAAACCAAGGAAAAAATCGTCGGTTGAATACCAAGTCAGTTATAAAGTAAGACTAACTAGTAGACTATGTGGGAGTTGAACCATTCACTAAAAACTGAGTTCTGGAACAGACAAAAGTTTCACTCCGGAAGAGCCAAGGACTATCCACCCAAAGATGGGCCCAAGGCAAAACAAATGCTGATAGGAAATGACTAGAAATGACTTTTTAAATTAACTTTTAAATTAAATTAAAATCAAGATAAAGCAACAAACCGAACTTGATGATCTTTAGTTGGAGCACGAACCGCTAAATCCAAACTAAAATCAACCTACCCACTTGAGAATGTTATTAAAAATAAAATAATCATTTTTATTTTCTATCAATAAAAATAAAAACATTTCCTTTATTCTCTTCAAAAAATCAATCTTGTTAAAAGTAAAATATTCACTTCGTTATTCAAGCATGAACAACATTATATTCAACATTTTGTATGTTCTGAAAAATCGTGAACAAAGTTATGTATATAAAGAGATGGCGCACATTACTATTCCCCCGATGCGTCAGAATCGCCTTCAATGAATTGTAGATTCAGAAAAAATGTGAACAAAAAGAAATAATATATTTAATGTTAACAAAATAAAAATATTCACTTTGTTATTCAATTTTTATACTTGTCAGCAATAATAATTGTGTATGTTCAGAAAAATCGTGAACAAATTAAATGTGTAAGGCAAAGGAATAGAGATGACGCAGGCTATTATTTTCCTATTGCATCAAAAAACCCATTCAAATGATTTGTAAGTTCAAAATAAATTTAAACAAATTATATATTTAATATCTTGAAGATTCAGAAAAAAGGTGAGCAAAATTATTGCCTATATGCAGGGCAAAGGAGGAAAATGACGCATATTACAATCACCCAATGCATAAGAATCCCTTTCAGATATGCTGCAGGTTCCAAAAAAATTATGAACAAAGCTATGCATATAATGCAAAGGAAGGAGAGGTGCATGTTACTATTCACCTTATACGACATTAATCTCCTTCAAATACTTGTAGGTTCAGAAAATCGTGAACCAAAAAATAATATATCTATGTAAGGCAAAGGGAGGAGATGACGCACGTTACTATTCACCCAATGCGTCAAAATCCCCCTCAAACAATTACATGTTCAGAAAAATTGTCTCCTTAATTGCCTCATTAGGAAGAGCCATTACAAACTAGAGAGAACAAATCAATCTCGCGCGTTTGATACTATTAATAAGGAATAATAGTTCATTTAGTTCTTTAAAAAATAAATTAAATAAAAAGTTATTAACAAATGTTTAATTTTGTTTATCCTTGTGGAAATATAAAATTTATTATTTAAGAAATAATTATTTTTCTAAAAACTATTGTATGTAGAGATTTTTTATGTTCCATACTCCTTCATTTCATTTTGTCTAAA
>JARUHE010334746.1:0-10726 GCA_031471125.1 Archaeomysis grebnitzkii | reverse complement strand
GGAATAAATACAAGATATATGCATGTAAAGTTACAGTTACATTAACAGTTAAATTACGAATAGTTTTAACAGTGTAGAGTATTTATCTTGAAAGGAATTAACTAATTATATTATTTTTATAATATATTGTTATTCTTGGATGGAAGTAATAAATATATTTGTTTATTTAGTTGTTTGTTAGAGTGTTATACCCGAATGAATATAATTTATTTATTTATTTATTTGTTTAATAGTTTACTAGAATGTTACTCTCGGATGAAAGTAACTAATTGATTTATTTGCTTACTAGTTTATTAGAGTGTTATTATTGGATGAAAATAATTAATTTATTCTTTTAATTACTAGTTTATTAGAGTATTATTATTGGATGAAAGTAATTAATTGATTTATTTGATTACTAGTTTATTAGAGTGTTACTTTCGGATGAAAGTAACTAATTATTTTATTTGCTTACTAGTTTATTAGAGTGTTATTGTTGGATAAAAATAATTAATTGATTTATTTGATTACTAGTTCATTAGAGTGTTACTCTCGGATGAAAGTAACTAATTGATTTATTTGATTACTAGTTTATTATAGTGTTATTCTCCGATGAAAGTAATTAATTGATTTGTTTAATCTATTGATAGTATTTAATATATTTATTTGTTTACTTGTCTATTAGAGTGATCCTTCTGGATATATGTGAATGATTAATTTATGTTTTTCCTTAGAGTGCTACCCTGGATTAAAATAGTTTATTTATTTATTTAATATAGTTGTACTCCTGACCGAAAGTAATTGTATTCACTTACCAATAAATTCCAACAAATCACTGTTGTAATTTCATCCATAAATCTTTCTGTCGATCAGAGACAGAAAATCGTAAATAACGTTTTGGTAATTTTATTTCAAGCCTAAAGATTCAAAATTAATGATGTGAATTTAATCAAATACATTTTTTCGATTTCGTTTCCTTTACCTTCATTCAAATGTTTTGATGAAATATATCTTTTCTCATGTTTGACTTTTAAGCTTTCAAAACAGATTAAAAAGTTCAATTTTTTTGGTGATTCATCGGTATAGGTAATGTAAGTTGGATATACGGAGCAAATAGTACAAGTGAGGTAAGCTCTATGTTATTTGAATGAGAGTAACCTTACTTGTGCTATTTCAATAATTTAAAATAACTTTAATTCAATGTTATTTGCTAAGACCAGAAATTAAAAATTAGATCAACGTTCGAATTGTCTTTAGGCTATATTAGTACTATCCTATAAATTTCGATATTTATTTTCTAATTATCATTTGAAGAAACGCTGATGTTAGTTAGCTCTATTGCATTAACTAATTCATTAAACAAAATTGTATTACCATTAATCATTATCAAGTACGAGATGAATTCATAAACGAATTGATTGGCTCTGACCGAGTATAAATTATGAAAACAACATTACTAACTTATGTATACAAAAATCTATAAAATAAAAATTTAAAATTGTACATTTTTTGTCAAAAATCTACTAATTAGTGTCTAATCAAAGGTTTGAATACTCATTATTTCAATATCTATTGATTTTACAAAAATATACCTTTGGACAATATTGTTCAGGGTTATATATATAAGCCATTCATTTTCAATTAAAAAATTGTATAAATTAAAAATTTTAAAAAATTACTTGTCCAAATTATACTAACTCAGTGATTTAAAGACCTATTATTTAAATAAATATTGATTTTATAAAAAACAAATTCCCTCCAAATTGTTCATATTTATATATAACGTCATTCATGTTCAATAAAATAATCAGTAAAATAAAATTTAAAAAAAAATTCTTGTCAAAAATGTACTAAGTGGTGTCCAACCAGAAATTTCAAAACCTCTTACTTCAGTAAATATTAGTTTTAGAAAAAAATCTTCGTCGACAATGTTGCTTAGAATTAATGATAGCCATTTGTGTTCAATACAAAAAATTAAAAAAAACTTATTTGTTGTTAATAATCTATTAAGTGTCTCCAACCAGAGATTTGAAAACCTGTTTTTTTATGAACATTGATTTTACAAAACTTTCCTCGGACAATGTTGTTCATAATTATACACAAAATCATTCATGTTGAATTTTAAATTTTTTTTAAACTATTTGCTTTCTCAAAAATCTACCAAGTAGTGTCTACTAGCCATTGAGTTCCCAGATGCTCAGTACATAAAGTTTTGCTCCTAAACAAAAATCCATAACAACAAACAAAAACAACCTTAGATTTGAAAACCTGCTATTGTTTCAATAAACTTTTATTTAATCCAAAAATTGTTTAGAGTTATATATAAAGCGAGCAATGAATTGTTGTTTACAGAGGCTGCACTTTGTCACAACCTAGAAATGTATTACAGTCGAGTTTGCTAAAGACGCCATCATTGAGACTGATTATTTTGTACATCTCAAACGGAGTGTGTTCTCATACGTTGTTGTTGTACGCAGTTCTCTATAATTATGCACGCAAGGAGGACCTGTTGTATTTTGATTCTCAACCAAGAATAAAAAAAAACTTAGGAATATTGTGTTCTTATGAAACAATGTAGACAATTGTGTACAATGTAGACACTGTAGATTATGTAGACAATGTATACAAAGTAGACAACATTGTGTTGATATTAAACAATGTAGGCAATTTCCTATTTGAGACTGGGTTATAAAAGTCTTTGTGAATCTATGTAGACACGTGAGTAGATCGGTAACATAGAAACAATGTAGACATTTTCCTATTTGAGACTTGGTTAGAAAAGTCTTTGTGAATTTATGTAGACACGTGAGTAGATCGGTAACATAGAAACAATGTAGACAATTTCCTATTTGAGACTTGGTTAGAAAAGTCCTTGTGAATCTATGTAGACACAATAGACACGTGAGTAGATGGTAACATAGAACCCTGAAAGCTTGTCATTATAGAGAACTGAAAATTGTACAAATTTCCCTATGTTGATATTACTTTTCTTAAAGTGCTTCTAGAACTGATTGCTATGCCTAAAATAGGAAGATGTCATAATTTATCACATTAGAATTAGAAATGGAAGGTTGAAATCTAGTAAGAATTAGGAAAAAGACTTTGAAATTATATAAAGGTCTAATGTTTATATATAGATATTTTATTATTGATTTCGGCAGTTAAATTAACTTCAATATTGAAATAACCTTCAATAAGCTGAATATCAGGCACGCCATCTTAAATAGATTGTCGTGCACGTCCAAAGCTGAGTAAGTTGCAAGGTTTGGTTTTGTTCCTCTAAAATTGCAAACATTAAACGAGTGGCGTCTGAAACGCGGATTTGACTGTATTGTTATAAGGAATCATTTAACAAAATAAAAACAGTTTCTTAACGGCTAATTGAATAGATTTTGGAATCTTCTAACCCCTCTAAAATAAAACATTAATCAGTTATGCCTCTTGAGAAACTTAGCATATACATAATACCATAGTCAGTGAAAGTTTTAAAATTTAAACAGTTTATATATATATATATATATATATAACGTTGTTGTTTCATAACTTTTACTCGGTTACAGAATTAATTCGTTTACTAATTTTCTCGTATTTCTTTTAAATAATAGCTGTTGTAAGAAGAGTTGAACTAAATAAAAAAATGTTTCCTATTTTTTGTTTTTTATTTTAGAACAATGTATACGGTACTTAGAACGAAATTAAGAACTAACCATTCCAAGCAACTTTTACTAAGAAGGCATTTTACGAAAAATGATATTTATTAAATAATATATTCTTTGGTTTTCACATGGTTGAACAAAATCAAAATTTGTCTCATTACTTTTTAACTTGTATTTTAAAATAAACTTTACTCATAACTAAATCCACCATTCTCCCTCTTTCTTCGTTTCTCCATCTACCTGGTACTCTTTTACAACTTTTCCTCTCCCTTCCTACGTACCCATTAATACCAGCTCCAAGAATCATCTCCTACTCTTCTAGTACCAAGCAGAGTTCTTCATCAATTTCTCTCCAGATATCTTCTTTTCCTTCTATCTGGCTGCCAACTTGGGGAGCCTAACCACATATGCTCTCTAAACTCAGCTTGATCCCCATCAATTTGTCTTCTTTCCTATGTACATTAACACTGTAACCGTTTCTTGTAACACCGGTGATACATAAGTATAATTGCTTACTCCATATTATGTAACACCAGTGATACAAAACAAGTTATTTTATGTGTTGATACATTTATACAGGCACATATTTGCCTGTATAAATGTATCAGAACATAAATCAACTTGTTTTGTATCATTGATGTTAAATAAGATGGAGTAAGCCATTATACTTACATATCATCAGTGTTACAAGAAACGGTTAAAGTGTTAATCAAGCTAGCTTTAGGTTCTTCCATGCTCGTTGGCTCCATTACAAAGCAACGTGCAGCCTCCATCCAAGTCCATCACTTTGTTTTATGTTCGCACAACCCTCTCTATCAAGTCCACCAACTTTCTTTCTTTTCCGTTATCGAGTTCATATTCAATGTTCTCACGCTTTATTTTCACTTTAGCTAACTTCTTTGACCGAGTCAATCCTTGGGTTGGTAGCCGTTGTTCATTGATCACAGTGGGCAGGCATACGCGGTACGCCCTAGCAAGCTCCGAGGCTTCTAAGGACTTGTTTGTTTATATCCACCATGTTGTTTGCTGGTATAACAAACATCATGTTTTGGTCTTTGGCCTGGGACCGGTTCCGAGGTATGCTGGCTTGTATAACCCGTTAGCTGGATCAATAATAATATAGCAACAATACCATTAATACATCAATAAACACAATCTATAAATATCAATATAACAATAACAAAAATAAAAACTACAACAACAATAACATCAAGAACATCAACCAAAATGAACACAAACAATAATAGTAACAACAACATTTATAATTATAATGTTGATATTACCTTAATGTGAATCGAAATACAATGTAAAATACCTGTGTATTTCATTAAAATATTTGCAAAAGTCTATCAGCCAATCTATCTAGCGAATGAATTAAAAGTATAAATAGATCGAAATATGTTTTATAAAAGGTCAAATGTATTTAAAATACTTTATATTCCATTTGCTGTGTTCTAACTGGTAAATATAACTTTTATGAATCAAAATTATTTACATATGTCTATATTTATTCATTTAAAAAGTATTTGCATCAAATGAAACTATCTAGATATAGTGCAAAGTATAAAGATAGAAAGAAGGTGAAGGAGAAAGAAAAAAAGGTGATATATATATACCAATGGGAAAAGGTTGTTCAAACTGTTGCCAAAATTTCGATTTCAAGTTTCGATCGCCTAAATCCAAGAATTTTTGGACAGAAAGAAAACAAATGTATTTATAATAATAACAAAGTTGAGAAAAATAAGATCGCACTTAAGAAGTTTTAAAAATGTATCAAAGGTAGGGTGTCGATTGTGTAACAAATACACTAAGACTAATTTATCCACCATAAAACAGACTACCTTATATACCATAAACACAGACTACTTTATCCACCATAAATACAGGCTGCTTGTTCCACCATAAACAAAGACTACCTTCTCCACCATAAACAAAGACTACCTTCTCCACCATAAACAAAGACTACCTTCTCCACCATAAACACAAACTACTTTCTCCACCATAAGCACAGCCTACTTGTTCCACCATAAACACAGAGTACTTTCTCCACCATAAACACAGGCTGCTTTCTCCACCATAAGTACAGACTACTTTATTTACCAGGCTAATTATTTACAGTTGTAAAACCCAGTGCATTGAAATTACGGTTGGCCAACTACAATGTTCAATTGAAGAACATGAAGGGAATTCCTAGCGTACTGTCTTACCCATATCTAATCAATTACACTTTGATAAGAATTCTATCTAATTTTATAAATTATTAATGGTTTAAAAAAAACGTTTAGAAATAAATAATAACATTTGCAAACTTTAATAAACAGTGAATGTTTAAACAAAAGACTCAAAATTAACTTAACATGTTAAATAAATTACCTCTAAACAAAAATAATCTAAAAATCTAATTTGAACCAAACAGAAAAACATTAACATCATTTTTAACTTTATTAATTGTTTTCAATAGTTGAAAAAGAAATGCAAAAATATAACTTTTACAACAAATAATGAGACTAAACTGCCAACAAAGACATCTAGAATTACTTGTGTATAATTTAGGAAAATAAATAAAAATCAGCTGAACATTTCGAAGGAACTTCACAGTGTGGAAAAAGCTCAAACAATCAAATATGTAATTTGTTTTGCTTCAATAGACACAATTTGTAATCAAAACTCATTCGTTGAAACATTTTCTGTCGAAACATTTTCTTATAAATCAAATTAAACATTGGTTTAATTCATCTTTTATGGAATTTAAATTAAATTGCACTTTGTTGCTGCAATTATTTTTTATAAATATTTTTGTCTTTAAACGTTTGTTCATTTTTATATTATCACTTACGTTGAGAAAAAGGTTTAAATGATTCATATTTGTATAAGAACAGAACTTATGAAATCTAATTTACTTGCACAGTGTCACTACCAACATCGTGTACTATTTATTGTCCTAAAAATTAGAGATTTTAAGTCCACTGGATTTATGCTTAACAAACATACAGCAATGGCATCGAGTCTCTGGAAAAAGTGATCCTTCCATGGCAACAATATTTTATGTCACAGATCATTAATGATCGGTATAGTCAATACGCTATTACATAGGTCATATATGATATTACATGATATATATGATATTACATAGGTCATATGTGATATGTTCAAGTTGGGAAAACTTAGTTACGACCCTTTCTTCAAATTACAATGAAAACATAGTTTTAATTATGTCATCCATCATCCAATACCATCTTCTTCAGAAAACTGTTCATTTGAAATGTTATTGTTAGAGAATAGATAGCGTGTAAATAACGTCGACTTCTTTTATACAGATTTGCGACGCGAGCCGGACCATATTTGGGCGAAACCAATTTATATTCTTAACTGCATGTCTAAAAGTATATCGTCCATGCAAACATTATAAATACAGATATATGGCGTCGCTTCTATTCAAATAGACAACTGCTCAGAAAAGAAAGGCAAGTGCAGACGTATAAAAGAAAGTCGCTTAAATTTGCACTTTAATTTTTGTTCTTAGGGAGATGGAAAGCATTTCCGTTTTCTTGTAGACATATCTCGAACTGAACCTTCGGTATGCTATTCTGTCGTCTAACTGATTAATTGTTGGTTTTTCTCAACTTGTATTTGGATTATTTTTTTATTGACAAAACTTTCTAGTTTCTTGTTAAATTCAAACACACAATTTTTTTGTATTTGGATATTTGGTCCATTGGCGTCTTTCCGGGAGAGTAAGCTGGGGCGAGCAATAAAAAACTCCACGAACCTTTTCTTTCTTTAAAGAGAAGTAGTTTTCTGTACCAAATAATATAATAGAACTAATGCTGTTGATTTTAAATATTATTTTCATAACAAGAAAACAGAAGATTTCATGTTTTTAGTTTTCTCAACATTATCCGAATTTATAACTCAAACATTAAATATTTCATAAATTTGAAAATGAATCCGGCAAGTCTTTATCTTATAAGTTAATTTTTCTAATGTTAATTCCCCTTCCAAAACTCATTAGAGTTGTTCAAAACAACATAACAAGTTATCCATGCAATACCTTAAGGTTATAATAAATATACTTTCCCAGTCAGAAATTATCGTCGTTGTTTCTACCTCTTTTGATATTACTTAGCCGTTTTAGTACTATTTTTGACCCCCAATTCGATTATGACAATTTTTAAAGTATTTTATGATCTCGTTTTCCAACAAAATTTACATCTAAGTTATCATGATATTGTTTGATACCGTTATTTGTCAAAACTGGAAGCTAAAATAAACAGTAGTTTTTGATCTCTGTTTATGCTTATTGGCATACTTTTTAAACGTGTCAAGTACCAAATAAATTCTTGAACAATTTGATAAATTAGTGTCATATTTTTTCCATTTCTGGGCAAAAATATTTTTAAAATACTTCAATGGTACTCACAGGATATTAAAAGGCTAAACTCGACCATGCAGAAACTCTAAAATATCTCGTTGTACGTTTGACACGACTCAACTTTCCGACTGGGTTATATATAAACAAATACGAGTAAATGCTACGCATTAAAAGCTGTGTTTGTATGTTAAAAAAATTATAAAATGGTCATGTTTTTAGTCAAATTTAATATATTATTATGTTAACCCTTTTCTTTCATTTGTTTATAATAAAAATATCTTCTAACCTTCAAAGTCTAAAACCTCCTAAAAAGTCTATTTTTTAAAAAGAATGAATTATAGGCAAAAAAGTCCTTCAGGTATTCATCCACCGTCCCAACAACAACAACAACAACAACAAAAACTACAACCCCCAACAACAATCAAAGGTCACGTAATGAAGCTGGTTTTTCAAACCTAACTTAATAACATAAATTTAAAAATGTAACTATGCATCCATAAAGACAAATAAAAGCTACTTGTGAAAAACAATACAGGTTATCCACTGGAACATAATCAGTAAAACATTGGCAGCGTTAAATGAATGTTAAATATTAACAACAAAAGTATTAACAGATTAAAATTAATGAGAAATTAGGCGATTGGGTAACAGAGAAACACTTTCAGGATTAACTCGAAAGGAATCCGATTCCCGATGGAGGCAAGTTGGATATTTGGGAATAGAAATGAATTTCACTTCCATAAAAACATTTTGTTTCGCTATCTGTAATTATGATAATAGCTACGACGTCATTACGATGCCTTATTTGCTTCAATTCATTTCTCTTTTTGGAATCTTAACTTGTAATATCTTGTGTTTAATTATTTCATCTACACAAAAAATATAAAACTTTTATCATTGGCCAACAAATATTTCTTATTGTTAGACATATTAGTGTGATTTAAATAAAGTAGGAGAGGTAATCGTTACCATGTATTACATTAACCAGACTGACTAATTTTTGTTAAGATAAAGCTTATAAAAAAGTTCTTAGACGGCATACAATGAGATAAATTATTTTTATAATAGTTATCAAAGTTTAAAATTATTGAAATTTGTGGTAGTATGTCAATTTATTTTATATTATCTGCAACCTTTTTTGGACGTGGGTTGCCTTTTTACAATCAATTGTCAAACAGTAAACTTTTAAATGTATCAACATAAATCATTTCATTGGTTGTTATGATATAATAGATTTAAATAAAAAATGGGATAACTACATACAACAAAAGTGTGATAAGACTCTGATTAATAAACTCATATTTATGGCATATTAATAAATTATTAAGTTAATAAATTCATATTTATGGCAAATCCTTTTCTTGCGCAATAAAAGATTTTAAAAATTATCAAAATAACTTAATTGCTAGTCCTTGGATAAATAGTCTTCTTTTGTTTTAGTTAGTAATTATATATAGAAAATTGTCGTTATTGAGCGTGTGAAGTGAATTATTTACACTAGTTTCAAACTTTTATTTATATTTATATTTTAATTAATGTGTTAGAACCTCTAAAACCTCAACTATTTCATTTCTGTCCCCTTCAGAATGCTCAAATTATTATCCCTTCCGACGAAAGTTAAATCTTTTCTAGTGACATATCCTAAATAACTTGATAATGCATTAACGTAAATCTTTGGTATTAAGAATAGTTTTAGTTTTGTTATTGATTCATCAATATGAATCTTAGATATTAAGAATAATTTTAAATTTTATACTAATTCATTAACATAAAATTTATAGTAATGTCAAATTATATAATAAGTCAATAATTTCAAACATATTCTAGATATGATATACTGCAATTATGCATAGCCAGGGATGCTCTCAATAAAAACAAAAAGATTTCGGAGCTGAGAACTAAATAATCAAATAATTTTGAACGCGTCTTTTATTATGTTTATAAGAGGTAGATTTGCTTACATTATCGATTGTGATGTTAAGAAAATAATAGCACGACTTATTGTATAAATAAATAAATAACTACATAACTATAATATATAAAATTGTAAAAAATTAAAATATAATGAAGGTAATCTAATAAAAGTTTATTTATATTTATTGACAACACCTTTTTGTCGTTTCATCATTCTATCACAACACAGATTTAATCTAAAACTAGTTAAATAAATTGTGATGTGCATAGTGATTATTGAAGAATAATTAAGCTATGTTTGAAGACCAGCTTCTATAAATGACCTCTGATTGTTGTTATTGTTCTTGTTGGTGTTGTTGGGGCGGTGGATGATTTGTGGACTCGACCGAAATTTTACCATTCTTTTATAACAATAAGAAAATACTTTACAGAAAAATTTACTTAGATGAAAATGAAGAACACTATAACTATAACGAAGTTGATATACTGTAGTTGTAGTGTTTGTTTATCGTTATTTTTTCACATTTTCTGTTTTAAAATAATTTATTAAAACATCACATAGTAATAAAGTGAAAAGAAGTTTGTTTTATAATTCAATACTTTTAAAGTATTCGTAAATGAAAAATAGAAACAATTGTGTCCCTTCAAACCACGATTTGTCACACTGCACTGTCACAAAAGTCGGCTGTCATTTTTGTGACCAACATTTTGGCATGCCAATTTGAAGAGACAAGTTATATTTCACTGTATAAATTTTTTGTTTTTATGTAGTGGGGAAAATCTTTCTTACTCTCTTAATGTATAG
>JARUHE010334735.1:0-10726 GCA_031471125.1 Archaeomysis grebnitzkii | reverse complement strand
TGTGTGTGTGTGTGTTTGTGTGTGTGTGTGTGTGTGTGTGTGTGTGTGTTTGTGTGTGTGTGTGTGTGTGTGTGTGTATGAGTGTGTGTGTGTGAGTGTGTGTGTGTGTGTATATGTGCGTGTTTGTGTGTGTGTGCGTGCGTGCGTGCGTGCGTGTGTGTATGTGTGTGTATATCTTTAATCGCCAGAGAACAAATAAATATAAGAATGATAGTTTACAGTTTCATCTTTCAAAAATATATGTTCACAACTGGCAGGAGAGGAAAAATTTTCAAAATGTATGTAAATTATTATACTGTATGCTTTGTGTTTCCAAAGTAATTGTAAGAAAATTAAAAACAAAAGAAAGCAATACTATAATTATTTTAAAACAATAGGAAACAAACTACAATTCACACCAATCTATCCAACGCTCAACATGTTCGATACCAAACAAAATACACGTGATAACATCGCTCCAATTCAGATCTATCCGGATCGATCCAGACTAAACATCAAACACAACCATTATTAAAAATTTATAAAAGAGATAACCAACAGTTTTGAACAGATTTGGTTGTTTAATACAGCACGTATAGCCCATGGGCTACATAGGGTTTAGCTCCCTCCCCTATCATACACCTTAGACATATCTAAAATTTTCATGTATCGTTAAAACTTTCGAAAAAGCTTTGTTACTCATTCGAAATCATGTTACAAGTCCCCCTTACAGGGCAATATATTTCGCGGTCTCTACTTCTTTTGAGGGGTCGTTTTGCGGAACAACAATACAAATGTTTTCTTTATTTATCGGTTGATTCGCGTTTCATAACTATTGTCATACATACGTGGAAACACCTTTCCTATACATTTTATTGGATGACATTTCTTAATATAGCGTGTATTTCTTTAAGTTATTTCAACTTTTGTTACATAATTTTTACTTTTTTCAATATACGCCATATATCGTTTACTATAAAAAATAACTATCGGGCTAAGGATATATTTAAATACGTGCAATCAAATCAACAAGCAACGCGCTACAATATATAGTTTAGTGTGAAACAATTAAACAAGATATGACACAAAAAAAAGTTAGAGCAGTTTAAAGAAATAACTGCGCGTGCAGTGTGTTGACAGAATCTGTACGACCTAGTAAATATTTAAATTAATTTCCTACATTCTTATATGGCTTTGCTTAATGATCAATTGTTTTTTATAACTAAAATAATAAAGCTATAAATAATTTTACATTTTAAAAGACACACTGCATATTGCATAGTATTATATACACATTGCTTTATTTCTTAGCTGAATAATTAACTCCGTGTTAATCATTACAACACATTAATTTACCATTAATTATTCTAATTCGAATAATAAAAAACGCTTTGCAATTGAAACGTAATAATAACAAATGCTGATATTGCTCATCAAAAGAAAGAAATTACTTATAATGAAAACAGAGGTTATCATACATTCTCTTATGAAAGATTTGCTACTATAAAGTTAAAGCAAACGTAAATGATCAATGATGTTGATGCCAGCATAAGAAAGCCAGCCAGTACATATTAACTGAATGATAAATATTGTTGTCACCACGTAAATGGGCCTTTTAGATGGTTTTGTGAGAAACTGGTTAAAATTAGGCCACTTTTGGGCACTTTTCGGTGGTTATGTGAAAAACAAGCTGAAAACGTTGTGCTTGGGCACTTTTCGACTGTTTTGTAAGAAAGATGTTTAAAAACTGCCATTCTAGGCACTTTTCGATGGTTTTGTGAAAAGAAGTTGAAAACGTTTATTCTGGGAATTTGTCGATGGTTTTGTGAAAAAAAAGTTGAAAAACGGTGCTTTCGGGCACTTTTTGGTGGTTTTGTCAGAAACAAGTTGAGAAAGTTTAGTTTGGGCTCTTTACAACTGTTTTGTAAGAAACATGTTGAAAACAACGAGTTTGGGCTCTTTTTGGCAGTTTCCTAAGAAACAAATTGAAAATTGGTCTTTTTGGGCACTTTTTCGATGGTTCTATGGGAAGAAATATGAAAAACGGTAATTGTGGGCACTTTTCGATGTTTGATTTTTAGAAATAAGCTGAAAACAAAAAGATTAGGCACTTTCGACTGTTCTATAAGAAACGATCATTCTGGGCACTTTTTGATGGCTTTGCGGTAAACAAGTTTAAAAACAGTCATTATGAACACTTTTCGATAGTTTGGTGAGAAAAAAGCTGAAAAGCTGAGTTGGGCACTTTTCGACTTCAGTATTGACATCATCTTGTTAAATGTATATAAATATAGCCTGTTGTATAAATAGTAATGTACCAAGCTAACAATCATTTGTCCTGAACCATCATATCATGATTGTATTACAACTAATCATACATTGAAACAAACAATTATTCATAAAGGTTTGAGTCTCAATTTTAAATTATTAATGATCGAAATCAAATAAAGGCGCATGACAAACTGTATAGAAACAGTAGTTCTGTTGAATTGTTACATGTTTTTGTAAGAGTTTCTTTGGGAATATTAGTTTTTGTAACAGTTATGTATACTGTTTAAAAAATCAATAAAATATAGAAACCTTCAAATCAAACTGTTATTTAGATATAACACAATGTTTGGTTAGAGATTAAATTTACTTACTGTCATCTACTTATATTCGAATAATAAGTTTGAAGATTTAAACGTAGTAATATGGAAAATTGTGTTTGTTCTGTTTTATTGTAGAGAAATAATTTGCATATTTATCTATGGAAAAATAAGCATTATAACCATAACGTTTTTTTGTTTTCATATATATTAAAATTCCAAAGTTATACATCAAAATAAACGTTAAAAGTGCAATAATAATTATAATAATAGTACAATAGTATTAACAATAATAATAATAATAAAAAAACAATAAAAATAGTAACACTAATAATGATACTGATAATACATAACAAATAATCACAGCAATGTTTATTATAACATTATGTTAATGTTAACATTGCTTTTACTTTAGTTAATATTTCAAAAGTATAAGAAAACATATGGTTTATATCTGACAAATGTATAACATAAAGAATCATAACAAATAAAACAATTTTATTTCACTTTACCTTTTTATCAACATCATTGTATTGTTATTATTCTTATATAAGTTTCAGAATTTATGAGTTCTTATCCTAAATTCTTATTCAAAAAAATAAACATGCTAACAGCATAATAGCAATAGTAATAGTAATGACATTATCATTATTATTATTATTGTTATTGTTATAATTATTACTATTATCATTACATTATTAACTTTATTAATTTACTTTTCATTTCAGAATTATAAAATAATGATAACTAAACAAATCCTTACACAAATATAGCAAACGTACTAGATCGCAGACACACTAAACAAACCTCTCACTTTTCTCATTTTTCAAAATTATGTAACTTTGTTAATTTTTTATTAGATATATAATATTATATTTTATATTTTATATTTTATATTTTATATTTTACATTTTATATTTTATATCTTATATTTTATATTTTATATTTTATTTTTTATATTTTATATTTTGTATTTTATATTTTATATTTTATATTTTATATTTTATATTTTATATTTTATATTTTATATTTTATATTTTATATTTTATATTTTATACTTTATATTTTTCATTTTATATTTTTTATTTTATATTTTATATTTTATGTTTTATATTTGATATGTTATATTTTGTTTTTTTGTTTTGTATTTTGTATTTTGTCTTTTATATTTCATATTTTATTTTTAAGTTTTATGTTTTTTTATTTTTCATTTTTCTTTTGTATTTTGTATTTTATATCTTATATTTAAATTCATATTTTATATTTGTAAAGGTTTCTCATATATTGCAGTTGGCTGATTATATTATATTATATGTGATGGGTTGTTGTCTTCCTGTTTAATGGTTCATATAATAATGGGGATTCTTAGTTTACGAATTTACAAGACAAAAACAAAACGAAACAAGTATAAAACGAAAAACAAAACCTAAGAACTAAAACGAAAACAACAAGGAAATTAGAAGCAATAACATCATACAAAGATCAACAACAACATTCAAAACAATTAAACAAAAGCAAGAACATTTCAAATTTGTATGGGTGAAATGCAAGTTCAATTATAGGATTAAGTAAACATGAACGATAATTCGTTTAAGAAATCATTAATTCCGTTAAAGTTAAATTTAAGCAATAATTGAATTAAAGCAAACATATTATTTGTCAGCTCATAAACATGGTCCAACAATAAAACTAATTGAGTTTATTTTAATTTTGTATTTTGCGATGAAATTTTATGAAATTTACATTTTGCTCAGTTCTTCCCACCATAACTTTTCAATGTTCAATGTTTACGTTACACTAAATTATAAATTAATGTTTACATTATATTAACTTACAAATGAATGTTTCCGTTATACTGAATTACAAATTAATGTTTACATTACACAACACAAACTTTTCTTATACATGGTTGTTATTAATATTTGTTATTCATTGTTCATGAAATGTAAATAAATTTATAATTGGATGAAAGGTCAAACAAAGTTAATTTTAGAGTGGCTTCAAATCAAGAGGAACAACTGGATGTTCAGAGATACTTTTAAGTGAAAACCTGAATTTATTTACTGTATCTAACACATAACCTTAATAATGTTTGGAAAACACATTTTGCAAGTATAAAATTAAGACAATATTTCAGCTTCTTATGTTTATATTTTTATATTTCTAAGCTTTAATGTAATCCTTGTTTTAATCACTGGTGTTTCAACTCTTCCACAAGCTGTATAACATTCTTTACAACACTTTAAAAACACTTTCAAGTTTAAACAAGCCTGTTCAGTTGTGAGGTGCTTCGAATTCGTTGCATCAGACAACATTCAAGAGATTGTCCGTGAAAGCAAAATGGTGTAAGGCAAATAATTTAAAACACTAAAACCATAAAGATGTTTAACATTTCTAAATTATTCTAAGATGAAAGTGAAGTCAACATAGAAACAAAGATTTGAAACATATTAGTTTTACAAGATCAAGGTTACATTGTTTTTTTTATTATAAGTTGTGTTTTTTTATGTTCTTGTAAATTCTAATTTTTCTAGTAAAATGGAACTTGCTTTTATATTTTCTTGTAAATTAAACTTTTTTGATATCTTGTTAGTTTTAACTTTTTGTTTTCTTTTACATTTTAATTTTTTGTTTTCTTGTAAAATTAGACATTTTTGATTTCTTTTTAAATTGTACTTTTTTGTTTTCTTGTGCATTGTATTTTTCTTGTAAATTGTGTCTTTTGTTTTCTTGTAATATTTTTTGTGTAAATTGTGTTTTTGTTCCTGAAAATTATATTTTTTTCTTGTAAATAGTGTTAAATATATTTTTGTAAGCAATGCTTGCTCTGCAAATTTGTTTTTTTCTTTTAACTTGAATGTAATATTTTTATAATCAAATGAGTTTTTTTTCTATTTTTACAATGTTTAGCAAAATATTTGTTTGTAAGTAAATATATTTTTTCATAGCAAATTATTTTTTCATAAGAAAATATAATTTGAACATTCATTTTGTAGCTTTGTAAGGACGTTAAGACAAGAATTTTATATATTGCTGCAATTTTGTTGAATCCTGTGTTTTTTTCTGTTTGTTAACTCTTTTTTTCATTAATGTGACGATGAAAATGTTTTTACTGTTGCTTATCGATAAAATAAAAAAGTTGTATTCTGTCTATAAATCAAGTTATCCTAATATATAAATAAAGTTATTTGTAAGTAAAGCTACATTATCCACATTCGATTAATCAATCTGTTCTAATATACAAACTATAACTGGGAAAAAGAAAAGCGTTTCAAACTATCACTCACCTTCTAAATAGAAACTCGTGTCATAACTCAACTCCATTTTAAGATAGAGAGGAGTGTGAAAGAAAAATTATGATGAATGAAATCTATTGCATTGAATCAAAATGAATAAAAAATAAATATGGAAATATTTTCAATACATCTTCTCATTAGAATGTATCTTTGCTTTCACTTGCCTTCAAAGTTAAAAATGAACATCATTAATTATCAAACTTGCACGGCGTTCGTTTGTTTTTGCGACAGCAAAGTTACACGTTATTCAGTGAATCTTCATGATATCTAACTTTAAGATTAAACTGTTTTACATTTAAAAGAAGTTATTAAAAAGTCTTACTTTACTTTGCAAGTTTTTAATTAACTACATGAAGTTGTTAATACCAAGTGTAACTAAAACGTTAAATAATAACCCATTATATTAGATAGAGTTTTTTGATGTAATTTGAAACAGGACATATTGACAGGTCCCATATCGACAAACAAGTTCAATTTTTCCGATATTTTGACCAGAAATACGAATTTTACCAAAAGCTAAAATAATAAAAAGCACGTAATACAGGTGATCAATTTTTCAAATATGTTCACACTTATTTCATTTGTTTTCAAATTAGAAAACAAGTATTAATGCAAATTTTCTTAGTCGCGAACTATCGCACTATTGCAGTTCGTACAAGATCTTATTTCACATTTCCTGCATCTGGCCTTGTAACCCATAAGGACATTCATATTTTCTGTCTTGAAGATAAGGTAACCAATATTACCATTCCTGTTGTTGCATTATGAACAACAGGCATCAATCTTCCCATCTTAGATTCGTCATGATTTAGTAGCAACATATCCATATAGATCATTATGAAATCCGACAAGGGGATTATTGCCGTGTCCTACAAATGAAGGATGCCTTCCGAATTTCTGTAAGTGCCAGGCTTGCATAAATTGAACGTTTAACAACCACTTATATTTGCGCCAATATCATTTTTTATTTGCATGTAGATGGCATAGTTAATTGTATGAGTGTTGTACACTCTCAGCGTGTAATGGTCATCCCCATCAATCTTTCTCTGTGTATTACGAGGGTATCTAGATTACAATTAGAATTTTTATTTTAAAACATACATTTGTCATGCCTAGGCATGACTTTTACTAGTAGATGTTTTACTTTTGGAAGGATGAAACCATAAAAAATAATGAATAATGTATAGCTTTAAATTTATAACTACTAACATCAGTTTACCTGAAACTTAACTATTTTTAATGTCATCTAGCACAACTTAATGAGTTACCTGTTGTAACTCACAACATGCTCAGCATCCTCTATATTGATCGCAATGTAGCCAGGTCCTCCATCTTCTCCAGCCACGATGGCTTTTTTGTCGTCAATGTACGGAGCCTTCACTTTCTTCTCTTTATTCTTGAAGCTTAATTTGCCCAATGCAACGACTTTCCTATAGGTAATCAGGTTGTCAATCAAATCCAATCTGGTAAAAATATTGTCAACCACGATATTTAATCCATACTCCAAGCTGTATTTCTCCACCAATACATAGTCAACATCAGAACCCTGTCCTAGACTTAGATGAACATATGAGTCTTAGCTCGTCATATTTTGCAGCCAAAGTGTATTGGCTTGCTTTCATAATTTTTGGAATACATAAGGGTCAACTTATTTTACCATTGACTCATCCACACATATAAGCCTTCTCGACATGCTTGACTACCGTCTCACTTATAACGTCAAAAACATGGCTATTTTCCAGAAAGAGTCATCTTTGTTAAGCACGTTACTATTGACAAAATGAGTGTACCACATTATATCGTCGAAAGTGTTTCGGCTGACTGCATTCTTTAATCGTGCTTTGCTAGTATCCTCTTATCTTTGCCAGTATACAGTATCTTCCTCCAAGATCCCCTTATATTTCCCCTCAAGTACATAATAGCGTGGCTGGCGTGAAAGATGTTTTTATGCATACCGTTACTAAAAATCATGACTGTTGTGTTGACTTGTGTATAGCTTAACCTCATCGGCAATCTTGTTAATGAAGAAGTTGGGCGAACACAACACTACGTAATCGTATGGAATTATCATTCAATAAAATCAATATGAAATGTTTTCTTACTCCACTTTCCGCCAGGAAAGAAAGGAATGTTTCTCCCAAAAGCTATTCTTGGAATTTAACTATATCCTATCCATATTCTTTATTCTGGGATGTTTTCTATATCACATTGATATATGACGTAATTTAGATGGTAAGACAGTAACATCTTTACTAAAATGTTAGATCAAATCTCAAAACAACAAAAACAACATCTACAGCAATAGCAATAACTGCAACAGCTGTTACGCTACCCAGCGAGACAAAACTAAAAACAAGAACAATACCAACAAATAAACAATAAAATCAACCATAAGCATCAACATTAACAACATGAACGTCATCAACAGCACCAAAAAATAAAACATAATAATAACACCAAAAACAATAACAATACCAAAAACAACAACAACAAAAACAACACCAACAACGACAACGACAACAACAACACTAGATCATATAATAGAGTGAGTAATGCCTCAAATGTTTACCTCTCGTCTGATTTGTATATCTTTGTTCTTCATCATTTTATTAATTAGCTTGGCCATCGAGTAAACATTCAACCTCCAATATTAGAAGGGGTTGCCAGATTTTCTGGATATTTTCTCCTCAAATGTATTGTTTTTACTTTTTCTCAATTTTTTATGAAACATTTATTGTGTTTTTCAAAATTGCGTATTTGATGTTCTGACTTTTCTTATTGGTTGTCTGTTTGAATATGTATTTATATGTATATATGCTTAAGTATATTGCACATATTATATAGGAAGTTTAGGAATCAACACATCAACTAAAATATAATCATTACATAAAGTTAATAAATTTAATCTTACAGTTAGTGTATTTAATAAATGTTGCAAACATTTATTATACCCAACATATTCCAAGTTTGTCTTAATTAAAAACCTGAGCCGAACATCACGTAACCCTAAAAATTGGGGTTTTCAAGATCTTTATGAACTTAAGAAAACTCTTAATTGTAAGATTTTAAGGAACCTTCACCCAACTCAAAACAATTCTATTACTAACATAAGAAACTTAATACGATTGTTTGGTGCAAGTTACAAACGATACAAGGTTGTGACAAACTTAATAAGAGGTTTCGTTGGTGAATGATTCTTTAAGGTTCCTCAAGTTCGTAAAGGAGTGCAAACAACCCATTCTTAGGGATACAGTCAACCGCATAATTCCAGAAATTTTGACAAGAAAACCCAAACAAAAAAGTTGTAAGATCTTCCTTTATCATTTTTAGGCACTCCTTTTAGCGTGGTTGGTAATTTCAAACATTATATAAACTATTACATATTGATCTCCTTATTACGACAAACAATATATGAATGGATCAATAGATCAATAGATTAATAACTGAATGGATCAATATATCGATAGATCAATAAATAAATGGATCAATAGATCAATATATGAATGGATCAATATGTCATTATATGAATGGATTAATAGATCAATATATGAATGGGTCAATAGATCAGTATATGAATGGGCCAATATAACAATATATGAATGGGTTAATATGTCAATATATGTATGAATCAATAGAGCAATAAATGAATGGATCAATAGATCAATAGATAAATATATGAATGGATCAATAGATAAATATATGAATGGATCAATAGATCAGTATATGAATGGGTCAATAGATCAGTATATGAATGGGCCAATATATCAATATATGAATGGGTTAATATGTCAATATATGTATGAATCAATAGATCAATAAATGAATGGATCAATAGATCAATAGATAAATATATGAATGGATCAATAGATCAGTATATGAATGGATCAATAGATCTATATATGAATGGACCAATAGATCAATAGATTAATGGATATTAAAGCAATACTATTGAACTTGGTGCTTGTGCCCATCCATAGTAACATGTTGCCAAAAACAATGATTTTTTGTCCTCCAAGATTTTTTTCATCCTCTTTAACCCAAAAATAAGCACAACATCGCCTATTACTGCAATAAAAATTTAAAAACGATCAAAAACAAACGGCCTCTATAAAATAAAAACATTTTTTGGCAACCTACATAGTAATATAGATCAGTGATTGTACCCAATAAAGAACCTTTAGATCAGCAATTAAGCACGCTACTCCTAAGCCATTACTGGTACAACGGCCTCTGATTCGAGATCCAGGCCAATTCACAAACAAACAACATTTATTTAAATGCTTACACGCGCACACACAAACAAAACACACACACACACATACTTACACAGAAATACACACAAACACACTAACATGTACACACACACACGAGAGGGAGCCAAACTAGACGAAGATGTGACAACAACTTTGTTTTGAAATATATTTAAAAATACATAAAATTGAAACATATAACCTCGAGTAAGTTGCGGTAATGCGTTCATCTACGAAATGCGTCCATCTATCAAACGAATTATAATAGTTTTGCTCAAAAGTTGTCAAAATGTGTAAAATATGCATTGTTAGGATCTACGCACCCTTTTTGACAAGCTACAGGTAATGTAAACACTTAAAACCTAATATTATAATCTACAAGAATATGGAAGTATAGAAGTGACAAAAACGCGTTTTTATCAGAAATACTCATGTTTGGTTTAAAGTAATTTATTAATAAGGATTCATAATGAGTAGAGCTCGGACAATGGGGCACTTAAAAAAGGGCAGTGGTGGCATTTATAATGGGCATTTGGGGCACTTACAATGTGCAAAAATTCCGGTATTAGAGGGCACCAAGGGCACTTATCAGTGCACTTTGGGGCATTTATGG
>JARUHE010334724.1:0-10727 GCA_031471125.1 Archaeomysis grebnitzkii | reverse complement strand
ATGATGATGATGATGACGATGATGATGATGATGATGATGATGATGATGATGATGATGATGATGATGATGATGATGATAGTATAACAATAATGATAACAATAATAATAGTATAACAATAACTTTGCTTGCTTACCATTGAACAATATCTTGACCATCAACTATGCCACATTTTTTGGACAACAAATGTTTTACAGTAGTTTGTGTTATGATGACATTGTGGTGAATTAATTATCAATTTCCTGTTTGTTATTCTATCTTCTCACCTCACACTGTAAATTCTACTTAAACATTATATCTTAAATGTGAATAGTTTTTCCCCAGCTAATTTAAAGTTTATTTTAGTTGAATTTCAAGATTTACAAATGAAAAATTATTTTATTTAGAAAAAAGTACCCCCTCAATACCATATAAAATTATTAATTTTTCATTAAATCCAAAGCTGTCTGTCTAGTTTAAGAGCAAAACTTATAACAAATAATATAACACCAGCAATAGCTTCTAAAAAATTTTAAATGTCACAATATGTTAAGTTATATAATGGAATAAACAATGTTAAGAAAAAAACATTTTATGAAAGTTGATAAAAATAAAATAGTTAAAACAAAAAATAATGAAGAAACAATATTTCATTGAAGTACCTTATCAAATGTAATTTTGGTCAACAAAGTAATTGGGAACTTAAAATTTAATGAGGGGAAAAGAAAAACCGAAATAGGTCTAATATAATTGTATTTAAAAGTGAACAAATACAATGTAAGAGTTAAATGTGTTCGAACTTTGGGGCAATACCCTAATTGAATAGATATACTCGTATAAAAATACCAATTAAAACATGCTTTTAAAATGTTTGTTTTAGTCTCGTCAGTAAAACAACGTGTCATGGAGTAGACTTGAAGCATTAAAGATAAGGAACAATTTTATTTTAAAAAAATACTACCTAACTATATATTGGGTGTGAAAGTTCGATAATTAAGAAGCAAAAATTGTTATTGAAATATAATTATTCATATATGTAGGCCTACATTATGATAATAAAAACTTGCATTTTAATAATTAGTTTTGTTGTAGTTTGCTTGTATTACCACTTCAATGATTTTGTCTTCTCTTAATTCAATTATCTGATTTACCGAAAAAATTGTCAAATAATAGTCAATAAATTTTTATTTTTGATCGAAAATGTGAAATTGATAAAAAATATTTTTTGATCAAATAAGGGAAATAATCCAATTGATAAAAACTATATTTTAGCTTTAACCATGATCAGTAATATAGAAGATCATTGGTGTAGTTAAAGATGTAATGATCACGTAAAAGAAAAACAATTACCGTCAAATTATTTCTCAAACATTTTAGAATAAAAGTTATTTCTATTTCAAATTACTTTTTCATGGAAATGTTTTCATTTGAATAAAAAACTGGAATTTATATTATTTCTTCAAAGTCGATTGAAAGAGTTTTTAATAACATGACTTTTTAATTGTATAAATTTTATAAATGTATAAATGTTTAAATTGTATTAATTTATAAATGTATAAATTGTGTAAATGTATAAATTGTGTAAAATGTATAAATGTATAAATTGTGTAAAATGTATAAATGTATAACTTGTGTGTGTATAAATGTTTAAATTGTATTAATTTATAACTTAAATTTATAATTTTTTGCATTCCTATATTAAAAAAGGTTTTAGGTGTGAAACCAGTACGAATATGGATGTAGAATAATTATCAGAATAGACTAAGCTGTGTGATTAAAACATAAAAAGTAAATTCTAAACAAACTGTTTCTGATCTAGCTTAATTTCTCAAACTATAATGGTTGGTTATTGTTATTCAATTATTCTAGCAATTAAGTATTACATTTCTAATCATTGTTTGTGTTTTTACAGGTATGTGATCGTTCTTTCACTTAATGCACCTAAGTGTAAGTATTGTCTTTCTCCGCACTCAAAAATCTTGTAAAGTATAAAATAAGTGTTGTTATTTCTGAATATTATTCTTTTTTTAATTTTGCTATGAAATAAAAAGTAAGTAAACATAAAACAATTATTTGAAAAATAAAATACAACCTCAGGAATTATAAGCTGGACAAGCTTGAACAAATTTTGCTGAAAATGAAAATGCTTTTTGGACAAACCATTCACTAATCTATTTGATTTATACTCATATTTAAACCATTATAATAATTATTTCACGTCAAACGGAATACATTATTTAATTTATAAATATAATCCTTTGTATGAGGAATTAGCAAAGCTTAAGTCGAATTATGAAACATCCTTTAATCCAAGTTCTTGTTTGCCGGTTTTCTGCTGCTTTGTATCTGGCGAATTATCATAACAATTTGGACCTTTTTCATAACGATGGTATGTCCACTGCAAGTTCACTCTTCGCCGCTTCACATCAAACAATATTCCTTACTACCCATACCTAAAGATTTATTCTAAGATATATTGCATACATACCATTTCACTTGCCAGGATAGGTTTACCATGTATGAATCAAGTATTTAAAACCCTTGACTAACTTTTTATGTCTAAGAAAATCAAAATTGACATCATAAAATTGACTAGCCTCTGCTAGCAGGTCACGCTTTTTTGTTGATTCAATCAACTTTCTTGTCATTCAATAAAAATCGTCACACGCTGTAACAATGTGATACAATTTTTATTGAACCAACAAAATAGTATGCACTGCTAACAAAGGTTAGTCAGTTTGATGAGGTAATTTTCGACTATCTTAGACATTAAAAGTTAGTCAAGTGTTGTCATCATATACATCCTTCAATTTCGCTGTAATGAAATGAGTTTTTGAACCTCGTATCACAGGCAAAACCTTCTCGGCAATAATACAAGTGAGGTAACCAACACTCAAATAAAATAGAGGTTACCTCACTTGTGTTATTGTCGATCCAAATTTAGTCCTTTATCGGTTCGACCACAACAAGGTTATTTACAAAAAAATGATCTAAGGATCAATAAGATAATCTTTGTGGCATCTGATGGAGCTTACGCTGTAGTGATAACCAATTATTTCTTAAAAAAGATTGTTTGCCAAACGTATTTATATTTTATTGTATTATTTCATTATGTTTTTGTTTATATTATGCGTACTTACTTATGTGTTTACGTTAGTCCATATTATTTATATCATTTACATTGCTTACAAAATTTATATTATTTTTAGTGTAGAAATTATTTATTTTCCACCCCTCAAAAAACTTCAAGGTTTCCTGATGTATGACCGGTGGTTCTTTGTTGCCATAACGACTAAAATGTATTAAAAATATAATTTAACATTATACTTTTTGAATAAGAATGACACCTCCATCTGGAATCAAAGGATTGAGGTAAGAGTCAAGAAAAACTTTGTCATTATTTTTAAGAAATCGTTTGCGCGCATTTCAAAGCTATCCAATACGAAATGGGAAGCCGATCCACACAACCTACTATCTACATGGATATAAACTTACCTAACTTCTTATATCAAAGATAGTCAAAATTGACAACATCAAATCAACTAACCTTTGTTAACAGTACACAGTTAACAAAGGTTAGTAGATTTTATTATGTCAATTTTGGTTATCGTGGACATAAAAAGATGGTCAAGTGATTTCAGTGTACAGTCCTAACTTTGTGATACTCCCTTGCAGATTATTGTGCTCTGGTTAGGTGCAGGTCTTAATATGTTAATAAATAAAGACAGGAACTCTGAATGGAAAGACTACCAACATACTTGTAGGGATAACACTCCCCATTTATTAGAGAAAAATGTTGGTGCTATACAATTAAAACCGAAGCAATTGCACGAGACGACACACACCCTTTCTTACACCAAACGTCGCGTCGGTCAGTGCCTCTAAGGTTGAGATATGGGGAAATTATTTATCCATCAACGAGACGACCTTGGTGAGAAGCAGCCTAGCCACACCATTCTAATAGTTTGCTGAGAGTATAGTAGATGTCAATGTCTAAAAAAGATAGGAATGGTACGCACTCAATAAAGTAGAAAGAACGAGAGATAATTTAGTAAAACAGGGAATTGGTGAGTCGACGGCTTATGCAGGTAGAGCTGGGAGCGAGACGATGGAACACATCTTGACGAGATGTCCCCTCAGCCCAAAAATAACATCACTTAATCTACTTACAGCAAACTACAATCCCGAAAAATTCATTAAGGTTTAGTTCGATAAATTATGAATGGATCAGCTGATAAATTTGCGAACATAAAATGTGAAAGAAATTGTCCAACATTTATTTGAACTCTCCAACTGTAGCAAGGAATCCGTTCTGAATGGCTGAAGATAGCAGTTAGAAAATTTCCGACGATTTATGCCCGCAAAATTAAAGTTTTGCAGAAAATAAATCTTGAGAAATAATTTGCACGCGACTATGAAAGTACATAAAATAATTTGTTAATCATCTTCCAAAAATAAACATTTGTTTGGTTTTAGTTGGGACTGAAATAATTTGTTTTGAATAAACAATTTTCATTAATTCTGATAAATGCCGAATTTAATGATCGAAACCCATTTGTTGAATTAATTTTGATAAATATATTGAAACTTGATCGACGAGTTCTTTGGATGATTATTTTGTAATTAAAAATTCATTACTTGTTCCACTTTAATAATTAAACACACACACCCATGCACAGTTGCACACACATAAACACACACACAACTTAGTTCATACATAATTATGACGCCAACAATTTTTGTATATATTAAAAATAAGAACAAATTCCACACAAACAATAAACGTTATTTTCAGTGGTAACATAGATGTATTTTGGCCTTTATTGGATTGATAAAAATTCAGTTTGTGTAGGATTGTCTCGTATTTTTGATGTTATCAAAATAGTCGACCCCGGGCACATCATAATCTTCAAAACTGGCTTCGGGGCATAATCTTGTTACACTTTTTTTTAACTTTCTAACGCTTAATGTGATCAAATATTGAGATTAAGTAAGAGTCCTGTTGAATACAAACTTTAATGGAGTTCAGTTGCTTTTGTCAGTTGATGTAAAACTAAATTGTAAACCTAAACTTAAGGATTGTAATATTTTGGGGATAAATAATGTCTAAATCCTAAGCTATTTAAAAGTTAGATAAAATTATTTTTTTACTTTAACCAATCATGATTCTAAATATGAATAAATATTCATTATGTTATGATGTTTTTTATAACTATAGCTGAATAATTGACATACATTATTACTGGACATTGTTATTATACAAAGGGTACTAGTCCTAGAGAGTCTAATTCATAATTAAGTATTGAAAATTCCCTTAAAAGATGAGCCGAAATTGTCCCGATGGGTAACAGTGCCAAGAAACCGGTAATCTATAATTATATTTCAATTTTTATCCAAATATTAGAAATTGTTTTCTTAAACTTTATTGTTCAGATTTCGATGTAAGATTGACAAATGTGGACTACGATGACGCTGATTATCACTCGAAATAACTAACATGAAAACAAGATCTGGTAATTTTTGCTCATTATGGCGATGAAAACGAGTTTTTTTGCTGTTTTCACCGATGAAATATGACATGAAGGCAATTATTATCGTGGATGTAACCTTTCTGCATCTTGGGACGAGTGTAATTTTCTTTGTTTTGATATCACTTCTGTATAATCAACACTTTCATGGAGGGATGGAGGTCAAACATAAGGATTTGTTCCTTCATACTTCTAGTAGGATCAGTAAAAATAAAGTAATGATACACATCCGACCCGATCCAATCCACAATTTATATAAAATATCCTAATAAATTTTCTTTTAAAGTTGCACATAACATAAGATAAAACTAAAGCACACTTTTGCATTAAATTTTCTGGGACAAGCCATTGAATGAGCTAATATATTTCTAGATTATCTTCCTAAGAGATGCAAGTTGAAAAATAGGCTGATGAAAAATAGATGTCGCTTCATTTTTCAGTCTTAAACTTTTTGAGTTATAGTTGTGTATTTATTTTCTATATTTTACATCTAACATTATACACTTTATAATTTATGTTATACACTTTATAATTTATATTATACACTTTATAATTTATATTATACACTTTATAATTTATATTATACACTTTATAATTTATAGTATACACTTTATAATTTATATTAAACACTTTATAATTTATATTATACACTTTATAATTTATATTATACACCTTTAGTTTATATTATACACTTTATAATTTATATTATACACTTTATAATTTATATTATACACTTATAGTTTATATTATACACTTTATAACTTATATTATACACTTGATAATTTATATTATACGTTTTATAATTTATATTATAGTAAATAATTATTTAATTTCTATATTTTACTTCTAACATTATACATTTTATAATTTATATTATACACTGTACAACTTATATTATACACTTTATATTTTATATTATACACTTGATAGTTTATATTATACTCTATAATTTATATTATAGTATATAATTATTTATTTCTTCTATTTATTACATTTAGTACATTTATAATTTATATTATAGTGAACAGTTATTTACTTCTTATATTTATTACATTTTTATTTATATTCTTCTGTGAAGGTTTTAATGTTTGTATTTTCAGTTAAATTTTTGTTTTATATTCTACATTTTGTTTCGCACGTCTTTTATTTTATATTATAGATTCCAATGTTACACAAAAGTACTTTATACATCAGTTAAATTTCCCTGAGATAAACTTTAATATTTATTCATATTATTACCTGCCATTTTGAAAGTTTAAGAACATTTGTTTCTTCTTTAGGCGAACAAGATGATTAATTTTGTTGAAGTTTTCATTTGGTTTGCTTGTTACCGATTTTTCAATATAGTGATTTAACAGTAGACACTAGAGTAACTAATATTATTTAGATCGTTACAAAACAAGAAAATTATAAATTTTCAAAAAGTATTCTCACTAATTTAATAAAATATTTCACATTGTTTTGTTTTACATATTTGTCACTGTATTTAAGAAAATATCAAAGCATCAACGCCAACCACTAAAATTAATAATCCAGTCGGTCTATCCAATAAGCTTACTCAGTCATTCGATTTATTGGCCTACAAATCGCTTAGTCCACAAAGTCCGGTGAACCACACAATCGAATCTTCCACTCGGTTCCAGATCCACAAAATCCACTGAACCACAGAATCCTCTTAGCCACAGGATTTCCTTATCTATAAACCACATTTATCCACAAGATTTTCACAGCTACAAAACCAACTACTCAACCAGATGTCTAGATGTGGTAAGATTAGCTATGGATAGAAAAATGAAAACCCAGTTTGAAAATTATTTTAAATAAAAGGAAACATAAAAAAACATTTGCTGATGGTGAAAATAACTCCGTTTATAAAGAATTTTATAAAACATAAGTTTCTTAAAATATAAAATATATGAAATAAATATTATATAATATGTAAGTTTTATAAAACATGATACATTTTTGGGAAAGAAACTTTGTATAAAATGTAAATTATATTTAAACAAATTATATAAATGTAAATTATATATAAAACAAATTATATAAAATGTACATTTTATATAAAACAATTTATTAAAAGTATAAAAAAGGACATTCATTATAGGTCACTAAACTATATGAAAATAAATTATATAAACAACAAAAAGTTAAACATATAAACACATGTTTAATTCCATAGAGCGATAATTATATATTTAGCTCGCACAATATAAATCATTTAACTAGCTTTAAGAAAACGTCCGACAAGAAAGGGTTTCAATAGTTTAATTATATATATTATCACAATGAAAAATGATTCCCTGCCTAAATATAACGAATTCTTCTTAAGGAATGTGTCAAACAAATAAGTAATTTAAATTTATTTCATTCAGTGCATACCAAAAAAGCAAATCTTTTTGACATAAATAGAATATTTCATTTATTTGAAATTACCAAATTTGTGTTTGTTTATAAAATCAAATAAATAAAGTTAGGCTGAAGTGTAAGAATTATTGAAACAAGTACAACAAAATAAATACTTTCCTTCCACCATCATTTTGTGAGACTTCAATCCATACTCCAATAGTTTGTTAATGTCGATGCATTTGTAGATAAAAAATGCATTTTTTAAATAAACAATTATCTTGTCTGAATATAATTTATGTTTTTTTTTCTATGATGAATTCATTTAAATAATAATTTGTGTTTATCACTGAATGATCTGTAAGTTCAATAGTTTGAGAATTCACCTTTTTATGACAAGTCTTAGATCAAGGCGTTCCCAATCTTTTGTATGTATCTCTAGGCATTTACAGAGATTTATGTGAGCTCCTACATGAAAATGATTATCTCTAATTTACACTTTTAAAACAATAAAACAATAATTATTTCCAAAATATATTTTCGATATTTTCCATTATGAAAATTTGTCATTCAAAATAACGAACTTTGGATTCAAAGTTGATTGAATACGATACGATAGCCAATAAAAGGCAGAGTCAATGTACCCCCAGAAGAGTACACATTTAATCCTCTGGGAGGTACTTCTTCCCCAAGTTGGGAACCCTTGTCTTAAATGCTAATCGTTGTGACAACATTGTTTTGTGCATATTGTGATATGATATCCAGAAACGAAAGTTAAATTAATGAATTTAATATTTAGAACAGTTTTCTTAGCTATTCCAAACTTTAAGTTATGCTTGAATATATGTGGGATGGAAACGTATTGACATAAATAGGTAACAACACTATTGAATACAAACACTACAATACAATACAATACAATACGATACAATACACTATTGAATACAAACTATTAAATACAAACAGTACTTTTGATCTCTATTGTAAGAAATATGAAAAGTAGCAAAAATAATAAAAATTGTGAAGTATGCAGATCATAAAATGAAATTTACATGCTTTAAAATTTTTTTGTTTCAAATATGTAACACTTGTCAATAAATTTCAGCTAATGCTCACAAAGGTCGGAAAAACAATCTGGTTCATCTACTTTCATATCTCCAGTTTTTGTTCGAGTATGATACACAATTGAATAATTTTTTCATTCCAATGAATGTAATATGTGTCGACGTTTTTGCCAAAAACAGAAAAACTAAATTTGGGATTACAGCCTTGGTAGATTCCCTGTTGGGAATGTGCTGTCCGTTGCACATTAACGGAAATTGACAGCTTGTCAATTATTGGTAAAGAATCTGTGTTGATGTCTGTTGTCTATGTAATATTTCCGATATTTGTTTGCATTTGGTTTTATATATTTCTGGTTTTTAAAAATATAAATTATAATTTTGTTGATCATTACTTGATCGAAACCTCATAAACTTCGCTAGTTCGATTGACTGAAGTAGATAAATATATATATATATATATATATATATATATATTTATCTACTTCAGTAGAAAAATTACTACAAAAGGGTAACTAATACAATCAAAAAACAACTGTGTCGAATTAAAATGTTTTCAAGTTGAAAGAATCCATGTTGTTTAAATTTGGTTTCTCATTTTTATTAAAAAGCTTACTTTTATTAGCAGCTTAAACTCTGACGAAGCGGTAGCAATGATCTTAAATTGTGATTGTGATGTTCTTGCTGTTGGTGTTGAATATGATTACGAACGGCACTCAATGGTACGTGGGACGTTAGTTTCGTGCATGTAAGGTAAATAAGTCCAAAATGTTCACTTATTCTAGTTGAAAAATGTCGGATTGCTTTTTCAACATAGAAATAATTCCATCTATCACACTCAAATATATATACCAGCGAGGATCTTAACATTTTTGGAGTTTTGTCCGTATATCGGAAGAAACTTTTAATTTTGAAGTTATTGATGAAAACCACAATCAGTTTAATTTGTGGGTAGTACACATTTATTAGCTATGTCAGGTTTGGTCGTATTTGAAACGATTTGTTGCAAAATATGATAATTTGAAAACTAACGTTTAATTTCCTAGAGTATAGGTTGCTAAGGATTCGTCCAACTTGCTTTGCTATAATAGATTCCTTGTAACCATTGGCTGTTAAAATTGTCATTATTTTTGTTATTTCAAGGTGAAATAAAGTAAATGATGATGAAGGTTTGTACATCCTGTCAATTAATGTTTTAATTAAATTTATTTTGTAGAAGAAAGGTGAAAATGAATTAAAATTCAAGGTCAGGCCCGTGAACTTAGGTTTTTTGCCACTGATGCTGCAAATTCGTTATTTATTCTTGACACCGTAACATCAAGAAAATTTAACTGACGATCCAATTCAATCTTCTTTGTGAATGTTATATTTGTATACATGTTGTTCCTTTAAGTATCACATGAATTGGTCAACATGTTCAGGTTTATTAAAT
Organism: Archaeomysis grebnitzkii; assembly: GCA_031471125.1. Classification (NCBI taxonomy): domain Eukaryota; kingdom Metazoa; phylum Arthropoda; class Malacostraca; order Mysida; family Mysidae; genus Archaeomysis; species Archaeomysis grebnitzkii. The sequence continues at coordinate 384 of JARUHE010334724.1, read as the reverse complement.
AAAAAGAAAGTATCATCCATGTACCGGTGATAGTAAACGGGCTTAAATTCAGTTGGACACGCATTCATCCATCGTTCTTCATTGAAACATAAAAATAGGTTTGCTAGGATTGGTTCAATTGGTTGTCCCATTGCCAGTTCATCCGTTTGTTTGTAAAGTTGCGAATCAAATAAGAAATAATTGTTTGAGTTTTAATGTCTATTTATAATTTTTTTTATGTAAAATTCTTATTAAATATAATCTTTGTTACTGTTTCAGATACCAATGATATTTTTACTTAAAAATGACCTGTGGAAAAGAACGGTCGAAAGCTTGCTAATGAATGGAAATTTTTTAAAAACAAATTCGTTTTTGAAAAATGTTTTATTTAGTTGCCCTGGAAAT
>JARUHE010334713.1:0-10727 GCA_031471125.1 Archaeomysis grebnitzkii | reverse complement strand
GTAAACAACGAGGCCCTAAAAGGCACGACACTCTTCAAGATTTAGAGCCAATAGTTTTTGAAGAACAACATCCAGCTCATAAACATGTAAACAACGAGGCCCTAAAAGGCACGACACTCTTCAAGATTTAGAGCCAATAGTTTTTGAAGAACAACATCCAGCTCATAAACATGTAAACAACGAGGCCCTAAAAGGCACGACACTCTTCAAGATTTAGAGCCAATAGTTTTTGAAGAACAACATCCAGCTGGTAAACATGTAAGCAACGAGGCCCTAAAAAGGCACGACACTCTTCTTTCGTTTATCTGGCTGTTACAACGAACACGTTTGTCTGAAGCCAAGCAAAATGCACACTCAGTTGTATCTTCAACTAGTATGTAACTACTTGAGCTTCATCTTAGCCCCGAGGTATGCAATGGTTTAGCGTATTCGTGAGCTAAAACTATTGGAAATACGTTCCTTCAAACACACTGGATGCTGTGATTCTTCAAGTCAGTATAAATAATATAACATTGCGGCGACGGCTGCTGCGGTATTTTTGCACATTTTATCGTACAAGAAGTAACGAGCCACACCCAGAAATCTATGGACACACCTTTTATTTATCCCTCCCACTGACCCTTCCGCAGGTAAATAATACTTAATAGGAATTTGTTACGAAAATTAATTTGCAAAAAAGTTCTAAAACAGTTGAATAATATTTTCTTTATGAGAAAACAGAATACAACAAAGTATTATGCGAATTACAGTTTTGTGTTATGGAATAAAATTTGAGAACCAAATAAAAATGCCGTTAACTTTTTTCTGTATGAAACTTTCATACGTCAGCTAACTTCATAAATTTATTTAGTTTTGTAGAAAGAATAATTATTGTAGAGCAAAATGACAAACATGTACGTTTTGAAACAACGTACAGTGACCAACATTGCGAGACGTACGTTTCTTACGAAAATATATCTAGAAACACCTAGAAACACGTCTGTTTTTAATTGAACATGATACAGGTTTTGAAAACTGAAATCTAAGACATATGTTTTTGTTTTTATTTAAGTACTGCTTTAATATAATATTCAGATAATCAAATTAGTTGGTCACCATAATATTAATGTAATACTTGTAACTTGGGTATTTAAATATGGTACAGGACTGTTATATATTCCTATATTTTAAATAGAATTATACATTCATTATTGATAAATTACAATTACACTTATATTAACTCATGGTTTATGCAAGGTGGCGTTTACTTTGTTAACCAGGCTTGTAGTTTCACTATGGCATCTTGCTATCTTAACCCCTTTTCCCGCTGACATTCACTATGCTATCCCTTCATCTGATCTTTGGCCTTTTTAAACTTTCATTAATCAAATTATTTCAATATAATATATAATACAATATGTTTTAGATAACAATTAGTGTTTTAATTATATAACGATGGCTTATATATGCAACATGATGTTTATTTTTTGTAAATTAGGGTATAGCCTGATTTTACAGTTTGTTAAAAGTTTTTCATAACTGTTGCTATAGGAAAATATTTAATTACTGTTCTTTTTAGTTAATACACATTTAATGTGAAATCGAACATGGTAAATGTTTTAGTTAGCGTAGCCGTGTTTATGAGTTGCTTGTTTGTTTATAAGATAATTATATTGACCTTTTGGTTAAGAAGCAAAAAAACATAAGTTTAAACTATGTTAAAAGTACTTAGTTAAACATCTTTAAAAGCTCTTTTGAAAATTTTGAAGTACGGTTTACCTTAAACTAGTCCTCTATCCACAGGCTGGCTATTTAGTATATTTAGTATTTATTATGTTTATTATTTAGTATATACATTATTTAGTATATTTAATACATATATAGTATAATTAGTAGCGAATTTTAATTTATTTAGTATATTCAACATTTAATATGCTTTAGTTTTTAGTATATGTCAGGGCATAAATCGGCAAAAGGAGACACTTTTCAGATCTTCATTCGTTGAATATTTCATTGCTATTTTAATAAATTTATATATGTTTTGATATTCTAAGAAACTTGTATTCCTTACTAATTAGTGCATAAATGAGTGGTTAAGGATTTATGAAGGCTTCTTTCAGAATGTGAGGCACTCATTATCACGAAAATAGCATTAGATTTACACTCTGGTGTATGTATTTTATTAATATTCAGTATATTCAATGTTTTAAGTGTTCATTATATCTAGCATTTAATACTTTGTGCTCAGTATAGTTAGTATTTAGTACATTTAGTATTCAGTATTAAATATGAAAAAAAATTAATATTCCTCATATCTAACGCTTAGTACCATATATTTAGTGTTTAGTATAATTATTATATAGTAATTAGTACATTTAGTATTCAGTATTGAATATGAAACAATTTTATTATTCCTTATATCTAACGTTTAGTACCATATGTTTAGTGTTTAGTATAATTAATGTATGATAACTACAGTTGTCACTATATAAATCAATTAATATTCCAATAAATCAATTGTCATCGTAATGGTGAAGATTTCGTCAAGGGAGACGATAAAGTAAATGTAAAGAAAAACCTTTAGTTTATAAAAAAAAATCGTCAAAAAGACGAAAGAGTGAAGGTAAAGAAAAACCTTTAATTTATAAAGAAAAATAAATCGTCAAGAAAATGAAAGAGTAACGGTGAATAAAAACCTTTAGTTTATAAAAAAAAATCGTCAATAAGACGAAAGAGTGAAGGTAAAGAAAAACCTTTAGTTTATAAAGAAAAATAAATCGTCAAGAAAACGAAAGAGTAAATGTAAATAAAAACCTTTAGTTTATAAAGAAAAATTAATCGTCAGGAAGACGTAAGAGTAACGGTAAAGAAAAACCTTTAGTTTATAAAAAGAAATGTTAAGAAGACGATGGAGTAAATGTAAAGAAAAACCTTTAGTTTATAAAGAAAACTTAATTGTCAAGAAGACGAAAGAGTAAATGTAAAGAAAAACCTTTAGTTTATAAAGAAAAAAACAAATCGTCAAGAATACGAAAGAGTAACGGTAAAGAAAAACCTTTAGTTTATAAAGAACAATAAATTGTCAAGAAAACCAAATAGTAACGGAAAGAAAAACCTTTACTTTATAAAGAATAACAAATCGTCAAGAAACGAAAGAGTAAATGTAAAGAAAAACCTTTAGTTTATAAAGAAAAAAATAAATCATCAAGAAGACGAAAGAGTAAAGGTAAAGAAAAACCTTTAGTTTATAAAGAAAAATAAATCGCCAAGAAGACGAAATAGTAAAGGTAAAGAAAAACCTTTAGTTGTTGTAAGGTTTAAGTTGAAGTTTAAAAATACATAGTTTATTTAAAAGTTGTAAAATAATGTAGATGATCAAGGAATATAAAAGAATAAAATATTGACTGGAATAAATCGTTTATGTAGGCGAAGTAGATGAACTCAAGAATTCCGGATGTTCCTTAGATCGTCGAACGCAACTGAAATGGTACCTTGACAAAATAAAGTTTAAAGGAGACTACAGTGTCGCAATAAACAAAAGAATTGAAGAATAAAATAAATTGTTTGCAGAAAAGTAGTAACATGATAATTATATAAGAGCACAATTCACAAAGTTTATATAAAAACACCCTACGGAGGACTTCTCAGAGGAAAGGTTTATCAATCTTACAAACAACGAAGTGATTGAATACATGCTCAGCAAGATGTGTATCTATGAAGATGAAGCTAATTTGGATCTAAAAAAGACAACGTTTGTTAAGATGAAATTGTTTCATAAGAAAGTGTCTGGACAATAAATAGGAAAAACATTCCTGAAGAGGAATCTAGTTTGGTTTAATACGAAGGAAAATGTCATCAAGATTAGAGTTGGTTACAAAAGACTAACTTTGCAGTAAGCAAGAATAGAAGTCCTAAAGAAGAGCTGAATAAGGATGAACATGTTTCTAGTATCCTCAAAGAAATAAGAACCAAATTATTATTATTAGAGAAAAATTAATAATTAATAAAAGATAAATTGTGGAATAAGGAGTTTTAAAAAGAAAGTTAAAATGGGAGTTAAGAAAATATTTTCTTCATGAACGAACCTCATAATTTATGCTAGGCGTAGAGACAACAACCAAAGTAGGAACACTCAGTATTGGTAAAGAAATAAACAGCAAAAAAAGCTGTTTAAACAGAGAATCAGACAAAACCATAATTCTTTGGAACAAGGAAAAGTTTTTAGAAGAAATGTAAATCTATTCATTCAAGAACAACAAAGATAACAACTAATAAACCAGTTAAAATAGAAGTAAATAAAAGCCTCATTACAACCAAGCTATGGAAAATAGCCAATCAAAGTGTTTGTCTTTCTATTAAAAACATTTCAAAATAAAAGATGAACAATTGCAGCTGTAAACCCTTGTAAGTGAAAACACACATCACCAAGACAATTCTGAAATAACAAAAGAATTAATAAAAAATGACTTTGAGTTCAAGAATCCGTTGAAAGAAACATCACAAAATGTCTTAAGTAAAGCAAATTTCTAGGAAGAACAAAATGAAAAGTAAACAGTTTTTAAAGATATAAAATATACCCGATGTGGAAGAGCCAAAGGATGAATGGAATGGAAACAGTAAAACCACCAGTTCCAGTCATGAAAATGATTCAAAAGACATTGTGAATGTCGAGAAAAGCCAACAAAACCTTGATGATGATCAAAAGATCAATGCAAATGACAAGGATGGATATGAACAAACCAATTTTGTAAAAATCGAGATGGAAGAACAAAGATCACCGTAATGTGTGGTTAAACAATCCAAAATCTTATATTACCGTGTATTCAAAAAAAAGAAGATAAAAAAGTTGAATACTAGATAGAAGGCTAAGTTTAGAAAATGTGAGTCAGTAAAAAATAAGCAACCCCTCTTATTAGCAAGTATACATCAGAGTAATAATGGAATAACACAAAAAAAGGAGAAAATAATAAAATAGCAGATTATGTGGGTTATCTGTCAAGAAATTTTGGAGAATATAAAATTAAAGAGGATAGAAGAAAATCCTTAGAAAAAAGTACAGAGTTATTAGGGAAAAACATTATAGGCGACAACGCCAATGAAATGGACTAGCGGATCAGATAAAAAGAGAATCTTCAAACAAGTGGGTGATATGAAAGGAATTAAGAAAAAGGTGAATAATGTAGGATAACTACAGTTACCACTGTATAAATCAATTAATATTCTAATAAATCAATTGTAATCGTAATAGTCTTTCATTAAGACTGTTACATTTAGTATATAGTATTTACTACATTTAGTCTTCAGTGTTAGATATTTAAATTATACGTTGTAGTTTGTTTGGTGTTTAATATACTGTGATTAGTATTTAGCATATTTAGAATTTAATACATTTAGTATTCAGTAATATGAAATATTTTTAGTATTCAATATATCTAGCATTTAGTATATTTAGTGTAGTATAATAAATATTTAGTATGTTTAGTATTTATTAAATGTAGTTGTTATGTTTGAACACAAGAAAACTTGTGTTATTCAATTTGTCTCACAGGACAGGAATTTAGCTTTGCTTGTTTCACCATTGGCTCTTAAAACGGATGTACATACATTACTTTTATCAAAATTTTAGAGATTTATTACTCAATCTAGTACCTTTTATGTAATATCTAGCAACCTATGCGACCTCTGGTGTGATACACAGAAACTATCAATCTTACCTCAAGTCTGTTATATTTCAAACCTGCGAGGGAGGGTCCTGTCCTGTGAGACAAATTGAATAACACAAGTTTTCTTGTGTTCAAACATAAAAATTATTCAATTTGTCTCACAGAACAGGAATTTAGATTGAATACCCACAGTATTACTTTTTGGGTAGGATTGAGATATAACTTCTTACCTGTATTCTCTTTTTATTTATTTTACATAATTATCTCACCCAATACCATAGCTACCTGGTATCTACCCACGCCATATAATATATTAAGCTGTTTGATCTTCAACCTAATGTATGGTTGTTAAGGAGATGTCAGAATAAGTCAAGAGACTTGATACCCTTCTTCTAACTCCGAGTGCAAAAACCGAATATATATTTCCTTTATATGTTTCGCTTATTTATTGATCTGCTGATGAATCTTACCGTCATCAATTTAGCAATTTTATGGTTATTACTAGCATAATCCGGCGATCCTTCTTTATGGGTTCACATCATTGTTTTGACTTGTCCAAATACCCTGACAAATCCCTATTGGGCCACATGAATTCTCCGTTTCAGAATCACTGTTCAGGCTAATATTTTGATTGGTTTTAGTAACCAGTTTTTTTTATGTCAAATACCCAGAATGTGGGTATATAGTCAATTAGTCATTCCACCATTTCACGACTTAAACTCTTCTTTTTGTAAGTCGATCTCACATTTTCATGTCGGACATTTTCTTCCTTTGAATCGAAGAATCGTCTTTTTCAAGTCTCATGTGATTCCAAACCAAGTAATTTTCTATGTTGGAACCAATTTTGATTTATCAATGTACCTAATCATTTAGGAGTTTTCAGACCTCATTTTAGATATTACAGACGTTGTTCTGTTGTTGGTGCCGATACACCGGAGTCATCTATGTAAGAATGTGTTTGTTTTACATGCAGGTGTTATTTCATTAGTACGGGTTTCTTTACCCTTGTGTAGAACTTGTGCTGTGTTCAGATCAAAACCCAAGGCATCGATTTGATATTTCCGTTGATGTAGAAAAACCTAGATATTCTCTGAAGTTTGATGCTATCGTGATGTGATAGTATGTCTCTATGAGATCGATGGCCACTGCCCATTTTTCCTGTTTTCGTCGGTGATATTACCTCAACTGATTCCATTTTGAATTTGGTGCATCTGTTCTGGAGAGTTTAATTTTCTAAGTCCAATATTAATCTCACTATCCCATTTCTTGCCCGTAAAGATCCGGAGAATGAATTCATGATTTTCCAATGTTTTTCTATCACGTTTATTTCTAAGACTTTGAACTTGAGAGTTCTTTTGTTTGCAAAAAGGTATTCTTGTTCATAGAGAAAAATTAACTTTTTCTTTTCTTATTTGATGTACCATAAGATGCTCCAGTTTTTTTCATTATAATGTTATTTTGAGAACTTATCATCGCTTTTCTTGTTCGGGAGTAGGTTTGGAGTTGGAACTTTTTGAATAGTTTATAATGTTTATTATTTGTTATTTGTATTTGTTTTCTTGGGGAAATTTAGATCCTGTTTATTGAAAAAGGGGGAGAAATTTCTTTCTTGTAGTGAGTTTGATTTGAAGTGTTTCGTCAAGGTTCGTATCTCGAAAGAGAAGGTTCTGACCCAGTCTGGTGATGTCACAATTGAGCATTTTCGTAATTTAATGGTATCTTTATCATGAGATTTAACCTTTTGTAACGTTGAATTTCTCGCCTGGCATTGGTCACTGGAAGATCTAACCTTTGACTAAAGCCAATCATTTGTATTTCCAAGAACTTTATAATGATTTTGTAATTTTCCATCTCGTCAGAAGGATCAGGGTACATACTACTCTGATCCTCTAGGTAATATGATTTCATGCATTTTATTAGATTCACATCCTGGTATAAGTGATGATTCGGGTAATGTATTGAGGGTTTGGGTAGTCCTTCCTTAAGTATCTATCAAATCTTCCTTTTCGAACGCAAAACGTAATTTAGGGTGCAATGAGAACGTTTAGGAGACTTACTCTTATCGGAGTCGATGACCAACCAGCCCTAGAATCATTTTTATAATCAATTTGAAAAAGATTATTCTTGGGTAGATAATCAGTGGCCAAGATTTTTTGCTTTCAGTTTCAGAATTAAATTTTATGACTGGGTAGAGCTAGTTGCAACACCAGCTAGGCATATGTCCTCAATGATGTTTCCCTTTGGACTCAAACCTTGTTATTTATTTTCTTTATTGTCGCCACAAGTGTATCGACTTATAACAAGACAATATGCATTCTCTAGGCAATCAGAAGGATTCCACAAAACAATCGATGGTTGTTAACGTCGTTAGAAAAGTATAGGTAATCCTGGTGTTTTCAGCAGACCTTCGATTTCCCCACATGGGGTTTTACTACAATGCCTGGCAATCATGTTTTATACCATACATGCACATAACAAGTACCACTGTACCAATCACCTCCGGTGACATGGTGCCGGGCGTAATTGGGAAAAGGAGGCACTTTTCAGAACCTCACTCTTTGAGAATTTCATTGTTGTTTTAATAATTTTATATTTGTTTTGATATCTTAGGAAACTTCATTTTTCATTAATTAGTGCGTAAATGAGTGGTTGAGGAGTTATGAAGGTTTCCTTTAGAATTGGAGGCACTCATTATCACGAAACAGCGTTAGATTTACGCTCTGCATGGTAGTTCCTTTTTTCCAATGTTTGAGAATATACAAAATACTAACGTAAATATTTCTATTTAAACTCTATGCACCACATAAATTGTATACTATTGTCTTATTAATATTCTCGGTTACATTTCTTAGAGTTAATGACTTTGGTGTTACAATAGTTAGTATTTCCCTTTTGAAAATGGAAATGCGGCGACAAAACGTTTTGAAAGAAGTAAGACCACAAGCTTATTGGTCAGAAAATCTAAGCTTCCTGATTGGTTGATGTAATTATTTTTGATGCACATAGTGACATTACTATAATTATTATACAATATGGTTTACTTTTCCCGCATATTCGCTAACATGAATAATGTAGTTTTTCATTGAAACAATGTTGTTCAAGAATTAAATTCTAGCTTTTGGTAAAAACATTTTTGTTGACTTTATTTAGAAAAATTATTAGCTCTAAATGATAGTTGCCAAGAAAAAGGTACTCTCATATAGTGTTTGAGAACTAAGTTTGAAAACATATTAGCCTATACTTAATTCAATTTTCATTTTGTCTTATATACACAATATAATATACAATGTATATATATACATTTTCCGAATTTACATTCTGTCAGTTCTTCTCCAAATTGAACTTGAATTCAAAATGTTCAAGTTATATGTATCTTTTTCTTTGAAAAATAAATTATACTCATTTTTGGACTGGAAATGAATATTAATGCAAATGCCTTTAGATCAAACGCAGTCATACCGAACATGAATTTGGGTGCTGTTACGGCACTTTTCAATAACAATTCTAATGGAAGAACAATAGACCGCTTTTAATAAATATCATAATAATTTATAAAAATTGTTGAAAGTTTTAGTACAATATCCTCCATCCAGTTATAAAATATTCTCAGAAAGACCTTCGTCTTCATGTACAGTATATACCTATATATATATATTATTTAGAGTTTTTCTTGTGGGAGGTTTATAACATTGTTGTTTAAAAGGAGAAGAAAATGGTTATCACTTGTCAGCAATCGAGCACAATGCCGTCAAATGCTGCCAAGGCTTAGAGCTCTACACTGAACTAGAGTACAGTGCACTCAACAGTTGCTTCTTGTCTGACCGAGGTTTTCCAACATTACAAGAACATCATGAACCTTATTTTCAAGAAAGATAAGAACTTTATTTAAAGCCGAAGATATCAAAATTGTAATCTTAGAATCACTGTTAATCTAAGATTTACTAATTGTATGCCTTCTCGATGGCTATATTTAGGTATTTAGGCCCATTAGCGTTTCTAACCATTGAGTTTTATTTCTCTATTTGGTTGTTCAGTTAGGAACTTTTTTTCCTATATCTTTTGGCACACCGATAGGTATAACCAATTTTTGTTTGTAAAAGGATTGATCTCACCTGTTTCCTCTGAAGATGTAGATGCAGTTTCTCGTCGATCACCTTGTTCATCGTTAAGGGGCTAATTCGGATTAGTCAGAACCCCGCCATGGTTAAGAGGCTCAACTCAAATTTGTTTGAACCTCGTCATATGAACCATTTTCAACCATATTCATTGTGTGGGGTTTTACATGTGGCTTAAATTTTTTTCTAAACAAAAGCCTGATGGAGATGTAAGGAGCCAACCGGTCCCACGTGCATTTGATATTCTTGATTATCTTCCATACTGGACACTGTATCGCAAGATTAAACAAATATATCAGGATTAATAATTTCAACACTTGTGTTCACTATAATGGCAAAACAAAGATTGATGGTGTCTGGGTATCACACGGTCACACCAGAGGTCGCATAGGTTGCTAGATATTACATAAAAGGTACTAGATTGAGTAATAAATCTCTAAAAAAATTATAAAATTAATGCATACTGTATACTTCCGCTTTAAGAGCCAATGGTAAAACAAGCAAAGCTAAACTCCTGTCCTGTGAGACAAATTGAATAATGGACTTTTACATCCATGGTATTCTCTACGGTTGGTGGCATAGGTAGAGAAGGTTTTTCAAGATTTTTGCTATTGTACTACCAAGATTATGTAATTATTATGTATCATTCTTGTTATAAATGTTTTTTATTTTATAAAATAAATTTCTCCCTCTTTTGAATTAATCTAGAGGTGAAATAAATAGTTAAAGAATGAAACAAAAAGATAAAGAATTGAAATAAATAAATGACGAGATAAAAGAAACAAATAAAAAAAAGCAAAAAAAATAAACATAATCTTCTTCCATAGCATTTTCCCGCTAGTTTTAATGATTTTTCATCACATTTGGTTTTGGCATGGGTTTTTACGGCATTTGTTTTGGCATGGGTTTTTACGGCCGGATGCCCTTCCTGACGCCAACACTCCCCATTTCTCCGGGCTTGTGACCGGCA
>JARUHE010334702.1:0-10728 GCA_031471125.1 Archaeomysis grebnitzkii | reverse complement strand
GTGTATATATTGAATAAGCAAATATCTAAATATGAATACTTCACCTGGTTGCTTCAAACTACACCCTGTAATTAATAATCTTATATTGCGAAAAGTTGAGGTGAAAAAGTTTTAGATCTTTCTTTGTTTTAACGTTCAATTTTAGGATGGGGAGAAGAAAAAGAGGGAAAAAGAGAAAGCACTGAATATGGTTTTTTCCTTGTAACTCGAAGGAGTTTGCACGTCAGTTAACTTGTGACCATGAGACGAGATGTCTTGAAATATTAAGTTTTGTATTTTTTTTGAAGTTTTTTAAAGTTTGTTTTTAAAACTTAAAAAAACTGTGTATCTTTAAGTTGTATCTGTCTGTGTTTAATACCATCTTTGATCACCCGCCAGGTTGTATTGTTTAATTTTTTAAATTATCAATTTGGGTGGGTTGACTCCAGGCAACTGTGTACCTTAGCTACACGACTCCAATAATAGTGGCTTTTATCACCTTTTTATTATTTTTTTCACGTTTAATGTGATTTAACTATTCCATTCTTTAACACTTTGTTCTTCTGGCGACGGAGACTCTGCCTGCCCTTCTAGATGTCTATGTGATAATGTCAGCATCAGATGTCTCTTCAGTCCAATGGGAGGACATGGTTCCTCTGGCGAAAGGGTCTCTTCACTTCTAGATTTGTATCAGATGTTTCTTCAGTCAAATAAGAGAACTTGATTCTTCTGGCGACGTGTACTCTAGATGTCTATGTGATGCTTTCAGCATCATATGTATTTTCAGTCCAATTGGAGGATTTGGTTCTTCTGGCTACGGGGACTCTGTCCTTCTAGATGTCTACGAGATGATGTCTCTTCAATCCAAATAGACTTTAACCATCTTTATCTTTATCAAGTTTCTTATCTACAATGTGTGTATGTATGTGTGTTTGTGTGCGTGTGTGTGTGTGTATGTGTGTGTGTGTGTGTGTGTGTATGTGTGTGTGTGTGTGTGTGTGTGTGTGTGTGTGCGCGTTTGTATGGGTGTATGGAATGCATTGTTTTGAATTTTAGATTAGTCGTATAACAGGTTGGTGCTTAATGTATTATGCATAAATCATTAATAATATCTTTCTAAAATATATTTACAGAAAATAATAAATTCCCTTATAGAAAAAAGAACGTCTTCAATTTAGGATACGTGTAGGTTAGAATAGATGCTGGGAGTATGAATTGGATGGACCCTAATGAATGACTTACAATATATACCATTGAAACCAACCTGGCAAGTGATATCTTAATATGTAAATGTGCGACTTTGTTTGGAACTTCTTGGGTCAGTTGAAACATAATTTTGTCAGCTGGGTCTGCGTTAAAGATTTGACAATCAATTACCACTCAAGAAATTCAAGTTTGTCCTAATTAAAAACCTGAGAAGTACCCCTAAGATGGGATTGTTTCACACTTTCACGAACTTAAGAAACCCCTTGATCAATTGAAAGTTTATAAGGAACCTTATAATATCATTCACCAAACCCAAAAAATCCTATCACCAACCTGAAAAACTTAATACAAAGGTTTGTTCCCAGTCAGAAATTTTCAACGCATCGATCAAGTTTGAAGAGCGGTTAATAGCAAAAGCTTAAGTCGCTTTATAACGTTTACAAGAGTTTATGGAGCGAACGTTAATTGACAGTTAGTTTTTCAATGACGTCTGAAAACTGTTCAAGTAAGTTTTTAAAGCGATAGCACATCATTGACTCGCCATTAAGGCATTATTGAACCGTCATTGATACTCAATAAACTTAGGCCGCCCAACCGCAATCAACACTGGATTATTATACTTTCAAAAGCGTAACTCCTCTAAAAATTATTAAGAATGTTTAATGTTGTTTAATAAAATAAAATAAAATAAAATAAAATTATTAAGAATGTTTAATGTTGTTTAATAAAATAAACCACCTCCAACATTACTGTAGTTTCAGAAGTGTTTTGTAACAACATTAATCGCCGTGAAAATTATTAATGCCGATTAATGTTGTTTTTATATCCGCTAAATCGTTTTCAACATTTTTTGTTGTTTCTGAAGTGTTCTAAAACAACACTATACGCCTTTTAAAAAATTCTCACGCTTCTAAACGCCTCTATGCGCCTCAAACCACCTAAACACAATCAAAACACGGTTCCAAAGCGATGCAAATTTCTGACTGGGTTAAAAGGTTAATACGACACAAATTTGTGACGAAATTATCACGAACGTCTGCTATAAGGTGCATACACCACACGTTTGGGATAAATTTAATACGACTGTTTGTTGTAAGCTACATATGACACACGTTTGTGACAAACATAACACGACTGTATGCTGTAAGGTACACAAGTTTGTAAGAACTTGATAAGAAAGTTCGTTGGTGAATAATATTATAAATTTCCTTAAAAATTTTCGTGAATATCTTGAAACAGCCCTAATTTTTAGAGATATGTTAGGTTCGGTTCAGGTTTTTAAATAAGACAAACTTGAAAAAAAACGATCCTTTCAAAACCATTTTTATGGGGTATTCTTAAATATGGGGTATTATATAGGGTATTCTTAAATAAACACACATTACCAACCCGCAGATTTATGGATGGTCGATTTCATGATTTAAATTGACTCAAGTTATTAATTGAAACGTGGCTATTGTTAAGCAAATTAAAACTATGTTGTTGTGATGTTAAATAATCTATTTAATTTTATATTTATATAACGTTGCGAGAAATTCATTTTCCCATGTTCCACGTTCAATGCTAATTATTCCCAATATTTGCATAGGAATTGTGAAATAATATTGACTAAGAAATGAATCGAAACTATAAAGTTGATGACTCAAACTAATAAATCGTTCAATCTATGTTGAAATAATCTTACGATATGTCTGCCCGCATGTTTAGTGTATAACTTATGACGTTCCAAGGAATGTAACTGTCAGAGATAAAAGAGCTGAGGACATTTTTTCTATCACTTGCTCTATTTTCCCTTCTTTTTATTATTCACTTTTACTGCTCTATCAATTGTTTTTCATTCATTTAGTCAATTTTTTACTACAACTTCTTGTTAACATATTATCTTTATACAGCTTAAGTTTATGGAGTATAAAATAATTTATTTACAGTAATTATATAATTCTTATTAATTATATTTATTTATATCTTCTTTAGCATCTACTACCCAATAAATAAAGTTCTCGTCATTTAACATTTTATAAATATAAGGTTTACTGTATATTATTCACTAAGCTTTGTAAATGAAATATAAATATGCGGTTCTTGATTATTTTTGTTTTATATTTTATAATAAATAACAAAACATTTAAAACATTTTATTTGCAAGATTTTTTAATTGTAGAGGACTGTTATTTCTTAGACGATAGTTTTAAAATTTGTTGCGTTGAATTGGTTAATATTTACAATTTTTGTCGTTCATTACATTTATTAAAATAAATAGACAGCAAAACAAATTCCAATGTCGGTAATTTTGTAATATGTGAAACTGACAAAAAATGTAAATAACAACAAACGGAATATTTGAGGGATTTTATGATCAACTACTATAATGGCCAGTTTCTGGTGATGGAGTTAGAATGATAACCGGCAATCGCATGTAAAGTCCACTAATTCTGTTTTTTGGCTATAACTCCACAAATATTGGTTTTTGAAAATGGTACTCCTGATTGTATTGGTTAGATAGTCGTAATAAACAGCTTTTATTTAACAAAATTAACTCTATTTCTTCTGATAAAGAACTTTAAATTTTTCTGAAACCTAGGCTATGTCCACAAGTCCTGTTTTCTGGTAATAAATTCATAAATATTGATTTGAGAAAAAATGTTACTCCTGATTGCATTAGTTAAAGGGCTATAATAAAGAACTTTAAAAAAAATCAACTCTAACTATTCAAATAAAGAACTTTAAACGTTTGCTAAAACTTAGGCTATGTCTACAAACCATAGACTTATAATACGTCTATGCTACAAACTCTGTTTTTTGCAATAACTCCATTAATATTGCTTTTTTGAAAAATATTACTCATGATTGCATTGGTTAAATGGTCATAATAAACAATTTTTGTTCAACAACATTAACTCTTAACTCTTCAAATAAAAACTTTAAACTTTTGCTAAAACTTAAGCTATGTCTTTGTCAATAAATCCATAAACATTGTTTTGTGAAAAAGATTATTCCTGATTGTATTGGTTAAATAGTCATAGTAAACAACTTTTGTTTAGCAAAACTCTATAAATCTTCAAATAAATAGCTTTAAACTTTTGCTGAAAAGTAGTTATAGTTAGAAAACGCGGAGTTCTTTGCTATTATAAAAGAACACCCATCAAACCTGCTTTAAAAGATGTCATGTCCAATAAGTATGATGCAAAACAACAATTGTGGTGCGTTGTACACGATAATATTTATAATAAACATTTCGACATGGATAAGACACGTCTATCAAATAAGAAAATGGAAATTAAAGGGTTGTTCTTTTACAACCTGGGTTAAATCAGGATTGAATCCAAAATAGCGGTTTCTGTTCTTTTTTGCAGCATTAAGACATGTGATTGAAAAGTGGTCTAACCGTGTTACTTTGTCCGGGCTAACGGATTCACCCGAGCCTTTTAGTCGAGTTGAATTTGTAACCCACCAATCTGCAACAAGTGTTATTCAATAATAAAGATTGTTCAAATAAATAATATTCAAATACAATTGTTAGTGCTTTGTTTTTATCAAAGGTTTGGTCATAATTACTATTATGATTTATGAATTGTTAATACAAATGATAATGGTTGTAATATTCGTTGTATAGTCGTAAAATAAATTTGTTTTTTATGTCTTCTGCTAGCTACTGACCAGTTTGTCTGTTGATTTTTTGGAGCTATATCAGGGAGGAGGGCGTTTTCATTCTTCGAAAACATTGGAAAGTATACTTCGTACCGTACTTTTCTGTTTTTTTTTGGATTGAAGCCCACATCTTCAAGCTTGTAAAAGAACGGCCCTTAAAAGTACACTTCTGGTTCTTTACCGCGTTCGTCTTATATATTTAAAAATTATAATGGGAAAAGCCTCTTCATTATGATTCTTAACATTTTATAATATAAGAGATTTGAAAGATTTCTTAAAATTAATTTCAAATTGTAAATGCTTACAGGTGATTATTAAAAAAATGTTTCGAAAAGTTCAAATCAGTTCAATTTTTAATTATAATTCGTCAGCTTTTTGCTGTTGTAGTATCAAGATTATGTAATTATTATGTATCATTCTTATTGTAAATGATTTTGTTTTATAAAATTAAGTTTACATATATATAAAATAATGTAAAATTAAAGAAAGAATGTTTTTAATTTATTTAGTAATACCTTTTTTGGAATTCTAGATTAAAATTGACCTCATAAATGTTTATCATTTTGTAAATTTAAAAGCAAACAAAAATTTGATAAAGTTATTCCCATACTACTTACATTGGAGAGCCGTCTACAAAACAAGTACGAAGGAATTATTTAACGAATTAAAGGTGCAACAAACTAGAATCTTTTTAAACAAAAAATACTATTAATCAAAAATTAAAAAGGAAATAAATTTGCTGATTTGTTCCCATGCTACCCGAGTTTTTTCAAAAATTTTGATATAATAGGGCATCCATCAACCAGAGGTAATGGTTTCATTAAAGACAAAAACCTAAATGACAGATTAATTGAACTTATAAAAAAACTCCGACATTTGTCTTCACCTCTTATAAAAATAGCGAAATATTTTTAAGTTCATTAAAACCATCATTTTTAGGGAAAAAATCAATAGAAACTTGTTTATTTTTAAGCAAAGTTATTATTCAATAAAAAATTGTAAATTTATAAAAAAAAACTAAAAAAAAAACTTCAACATTTACCTTCATCTCTTATATAAATAGTGAACTATTTTCTAAGTTAATTTGAGCTATAAAACGTATTTTTTTTAAAGAAAATATAATATATAGATTTTTTTATTTAAGAAAAGTTATTATTCAGCTCATTATCTATAAACTTTGTTCAATAAAAAAACTGTGAAATAAAAAATAAAAAAACTTTAACATTTACCTTCACCTCTTATAAAAACAGTGAAATTTTTTCTAAGTTAATTTGAGCTATAAAACATAATTTTTTAAAGAAAATATAATATATATAATTTTGTATATTCAAGTAAAGTTATTATTCAGCTCATTATCTATAAAAGTTTGTCCTATAAAAAGAGCTGTAAAATAAAAAATAAAAAATAAAAAACTTTAACATTTACTTTTGCCTAAATTCTGAACGCGAAACGCCGACGCAGACGACGACGATGATGACGACTGACTGACCCACGTATGTCGATTGTAATAGGGTATCTGTAGGATGGATAACCTAACAAGTATTCTATAAATTTTATAGAAAAAAATGAAAATGAAATCGCCACCAAATCGCCACCTGCCCACCTCTACCTCCGCCGTTCCAACAATTACTACTGGCTTACATAAGCTGGACTTTCAGTTACACCCAACACAAATTCCTGACTGAGCAGGTAACATAATTTGAGCTTGTCATGACCAAACTCTTCAAGAAAATGGCGTCTTAATTGAGATGGAAAGCTAGTTAAAACATACACACAAAAAAATGTTATAAATATTGACGTAATTATTTTTAGTGAAAACAAACGCTGAGGTCCAATTATCCTATTGAGGCTTAAGCGATTAATTGAAATTGCTACAATTAAATTTCAGTTCTGCCAGATCGGACTTTACTTTTACAAATTATAAATTCATAAATCAATCGATTTTAATATTATTATAAAGTATCAATATTTTTCTACTTATTGTTGAAATTATATTCACTGTTGTGACAAAGTTAAACTTTCGTATCAAAATGACGATGCGCGTTTACTGTAAAATGCAATCAGGATTGCATGATCAAGTCCTCTTTTGCGGGCAACAATTTTAGTTTTGCCTAAACTGGCAATAGGGCAATAGTCACGGATTAGACGGCTCCACTCACCCTCCATAAGACTCACCCTCACTGCTGACCAGCAGGCCGCTCCAAAAAGTCCAAAAAGTTATTTTCTGCTGCGTGAACAAAGGATGTTTGCCATAAATGGTAATCACTCTTGGAACGTTAAATTAAAGTGAAGTAAAATATTGGAGGTTTCTACTAAAATAAATATATTAATCGTGTCTGTGAGATAGTCTGATGTCATAAAATTGTAAAATGTTCAGTAAAAGTAAGTACTTTGAATTTTATTCTTTTTATTGAATCGGTAAATAGTCTAGTTATAAAGCTTGAATCATGTGGCAATATTTGGTTGATTCAATTATTAATCTAGCGGCTGAGTTTTGGATTTTTTGTAGTTTTGTGATGAGTTGTATATTAGTCAATTTTAGATTTGCTAAACATACGCACTAGTGATTTTGTAATGAAATGTTTTTATAATTTATGTAGTTGAAAATATGGAAATGGAAATATGTACCCATATTAGTATTATTATTTGAGGAGTATACTTTAATTTTTGCCAATTATAATATATGTGTCTCTATATTATTTTTGGACAATTGCTGTTTTGTGCCCAAAGTTGTTAACTTAGTTTTGCTATCAAATATTTTAAATTGATGACTTGAAGAGAAAAATCTTTTTGTGCAAATACACTTAGTAGTATTTTGTATGGATTGATTAGTGCATCCACAATTTGGAGCTACATATTAATATATCTGTGATCACAGCGTATATGATATAATACGTATCTATATTGTATGTTAAACATACTACGGCACTTGTATATATGAAATAGGCTTTGTGCTCTATACATCTACAGTGCAGTACGCATAACAACAATGTAATTGGTCGTGAATTAATTTTTTAATGACATATTTTATGTTTTTTGCATTAAATAAAAGGGTATGAAAGATAATCATTTTAAAAACAATTTAAAATGACGAGATGATTGGTTTTCTGATCCAATTTATTATGAATCACTGAAAACACTTGTTGTTGGTTATTTTGTCTGTATGTGGAACTGTTTAAATATTATTTTTGCAATAAATGATGTATTTGTGATTTATCTAAACCTAATGAATTCAAGGCGAAGTCTACCTTTTGGAAACATGGCACAGTGATGAACAGTGATGCTAGCCTTCCATGGAATATGAAGTCAACTTCATCAAAGAAAATTATTTCTTATTTGTGATTATTTTGTGAACGAGGAGGTCGTCCGAACATTTCAAAAGATCTTGGTTTGTTTGGTGATTTGAAGATCACTCATTTCACTTCATCAACGATGACTTTTGTGAAGTACTTACATTTTTTGTTTGCGATTCGTGTTTGAAGAATAGTTGATCATGGTAGGTCATGGTAGGTAGGTCCAGCACTGGGTATCACCAATGTTATTGTCAAAGTAGAATACAACTTTGTTCACAATTGTGACGTCATCTATTTCATAAGTAAATGTTTTTAATTTTCCACTTACTGTTTTGATTAATTCCATATTTATTGAAAGCATATTGGATGTCTATAATTTTATTTGCTAATTTTGGCATTCTTACAGTTATCATAATTATTTTCTTATTAATATTATATCGTCATAGTTATCATTATTTAGTTTGAAATAAATGATAAAAATATCTACGACTATCAATAAGTAAAGATTATTCGTATTATAATTATGAATGGGATGTTAAGTATACAGTATATTCATAAATCAGAAGGGGTTGACGCCGGGGAGGAGTTGGGTGAATATGTTTGTATACATATACTAGTCTATTAATTGTGACCAATTGCAAATAAGAAACACAACCAATTCATTCGAAAAAATAGCAGAGTGGTTAACGGTCTCTACGCAGACATAAAAACTTTCATTGAAGTTATATTTATTAGAATGAATTTATTTTATTAAGAGATTGTTGTTTGCAATTTTAGCTGCCATATATTTATGTGTTCTATTAAGAAGAATTTGTTTTTTGAATCAAACATGTGTAAAACATCGTCAATACTTGTGAAGGCACATTCATACTTGCAACCCTGCAGACTGGATATTTAGTTTCTATACAGAATTTGATTTTTCTAATTTTCATTTATTTCTAGAGAACAATCTAATTTTTCAAATTTTAAACACTTTTATAGCACTAAATAATTTTTTCATACAACAGAATTAAAAAATTATTTATGAAATTGTAACCACATTTTAAGTAACGTAACTGCTGAACAGAACTTCGATGAATGCTCGCTTATATTGGCTGGTTATTGTTAACCTTTTGGACGGTTGGTGTATATTGCACACATAACCTGGTCCTTTGATGATTCATTACAAAAAATAGAATTTTGATGAAGAACATTTTTTGCTTTAAAACGAAAAACATATTTAGACGTAAAATTTTTTGGGAGAAAATAATTCAAGTTAGTTTGATCGAAAATATTTTCACACATTATTCCAACCATAAACAAAGAAAACAACAGTAAACAATTTAAATAAAAAAAATGAAAACAAAAAAATGAAATAAAAACAAACAAATAAACCAAAAAAAATGATAACAATGCTTATAAAAATGCTGAGGTTGGTAGAAGTCCAATCCTCAAGCATTAGCGAGTTAATATTTTTTCATTATAAAATAAAATGGAAATAAACTTAAGATAAAAAACAAACAATATCGCCACTAACTAAGCTTAAACAGGATACAATTTATTACACAACAAATGAAGTTTGTCCTAAAATAACTTCGTTTAGATTGCATCAATTCAGCACTTAAAACAGAATTTAATTTGTGGACAATTGTTGGTCCAATTGTACCATTCATTTTTTTATTTTACAAAGCAGCTGATTATTATTTTTTCTTTACTTAAGTAAAATGGTTTGGCAGAAATAATAATCTCACTTGTAAATGTTTTTTATTATTGTTTATATAACAATAATAATATTTGTTCACAATAAATAGATCATTTTTAGAAAAATTACGATAATAATAATAATAATAATAATAGTAGTAATAAATGTAATTAATTATAAAGATAGTTATAAGAAAAATGATAATGCTAAAACTAACACAAATAATAATGCAAATAAGATACTTTTCTTTACTATTGTAATACTGTTTAATGATAAGTAAATATAATGATAGAGATTATATAGTAATAATTAGAACAACACAAATATTATAACTAATATTAACATATAAAAACAATAATAATACAATAACATATAAAAACAACAATAACAATTTTTACTTATAAAAACAAAAATAACATATTAACATATAAACACAACAATAACACACCAACATATAAAAACAACAATAACATATTAACATATATGAAGAACAATAACATATTAACATATACAAACAATAATAAAACACTAACATATAAAAACAACAATAACACATCAACATCTAAAAACAACAATAACATATTAAGATAAAACAACAACAATAACATATTAACATATACAAACAATAATAATATACTAACATATAAAAACAACAATAACACATTAAAATATAAAAGAATAACATATTAGCATATACAAACAATAATAACTTGTTACCATATAAAAACAATAATAACATGTTAAAATATAAAAACAAAAATAGCATATTAACATATAAAAACAACACTAATGTATATATATATATATATATATTCCTTCTTTTAAGCACGTTTTACAAAAAATTATTGCATAACTACATGCAATAGCTTTGCTTTTAATTTTCTCCAGTCTTCTGAAGTTATGTTTTTCTTCGGAGTTTAG